>JAQGAS010000638.1:0-39535 GCA_034686365.1 Pachymerium ferrugineum | reverse complement strand
AAAAAAATCCTTATGCACCAGATGACCTCAAAGAGCTGCGTTCAAGTTCCATTAGGGAAATTCGAGGACAATTATACAGAGGATGAAACACAAAAAAAAATGTAAATATTTTTAAAAACATGGAAATAAAAAGGGGGTAAAGAAGCAGCTTCTAATTTGATAACCTTACATTACAGCCATCTCTTTATGGTCATCAATACCTCTGCTCAGGGCCCTTGGAATTTTTTTTTGACTGCTATGGGCGTGGTTCAAAAATCATGCAGATAAGGACCCCGCTTTGCAATGCTTGGTTGGTTCGAGAAAAAAAATGTTGAATTTTAATCACAAATATTATATGGGCCGATATTAAAAACTGGACCCATAATTAAAGAGTAGCAGATACCAGTTAGGATATATGTTTCAAGTTTATTTCAACATAGTAGAAAAAAAAGAATGTGTAAAGTGATTGGGAGCGAGGCAAAAAAGTAGCTATTCTTTGAACTTAGACGTAAACTAGCACGAAACCTCTTAATTGCTTGAGGATACACACGATTCAGATTTTAATTGCACTTGGCTTCAGAACTTGATGGATAAGAAAAACGCGGACGAGTGATGAATTTCTATTCGCTCATTAAATGCCAAGAAGGTTTATAACAAAGAAGGAAAAAAATTAATAGTCTTAAATACCAGTAGCAAACCTCGGCTGGATTTATTTATCACCTGTTTATAAACAACAAATTAAAGGATTATTGTTTGCACATAAGTCCTTTTCAATCAATATGTAGGAATTTTAAAAAATGATTGATTGAAGGATGAAGGTGAAGTGCAATGATTCAGTAATCAAGTGACACATTAATACAGTATTGAGGTTATTAAGTACAGTGGGAAATGATTTTTTTTAAATATTTGTAAAGGTCAACTTGCCCTTTGTAGATGATCATTAGAATTACTTTTTTTTAACTATTGAGACTTGATATTCATTTTTTTCTAATTTTTTATGGTTTTTGTTGCAGGAAGTGCCTTTTGTGTCCTTCAGGGTTGCTTCCACTTCTAATCGTGTAATGGATCCCTAATGAATGAGGTTTGTAATTTTAATTGACGTTATTAATTGATCAGTAAGAACTAACAATTTCATATTTCAACAAAAACTTCAAAATATCGTTTTAAAATTATGGGTTAAAACATTATTTAATTCTAAACCTTAAAAATTAAGGAAGGAAAATAATAGATTAGGAACATTGTAAACACAATCCTTAAAATATGTTAAGATAGACTTGCAAATCTTTATGCATCGAGAAGCTAAACTACTTCTATTGTACATCATTTTACCTTCAAAAGGTGTATGAAGTTGCCATCCCCCTTTAGTAAGCTTCATTAAAGTAGTTGAATAACAATAATCGATAATCTTCTGACAGTAGGTGACCTTGATTGCAAAGAATTCTATTGTACTCGAAAACCCTAAGTCACATTCACGCCTACATGAAAAGGGTTTTTTTTTTCTTTACTTTTTTCCTTCACATGAGTGAAGGCGTCGGTGGTTTCATACGTGGCTTTACCATCTGTCACCTGTGCCACAAATGGGTTTGAAATAACAGGTGAACAACTCCCCTTGCTTGATTCTGACTCGGGTTGTTTTTGTGCATCAAGTGTAGCGAGAAGAAGGGAGAAGGAAGAGAGATTGGGGCCTGAGATTTGTTAAGAGGGGAGGGGAATAAAAGAAGGGGAAATGACGAGAGAAAAATTTTTAAAAATTCCATCCACTATTATTTTTTTTTAAAGAGAAACAGTTTGTGGTAACAAATTTCCTTTAAGTATTTCGCTTTATTTCTAAAACCTGATACGGAAAGGAGACACCTGCGGTATAAAAATGGAACTGTAATTCTTTTACATTAATAAAAAAATAATAAATAAACCGCGCCAAGCATTAAGGAACAAAAGGTTCTCAAACTATAAACTTCAATTCAAGTACATTTCCGCAGTAAATAAGAATTTATAGGAGCAAGCAATAACAACACAACATTTCATTTATATTCTTCAAGTAACGCAATCGCATTTATATAGATCACGTTTCGCATAGAAGCAAACAAAATTTTATACACTTGGTTGGTTAAGCGTATAAGCAATAGACGAATAAAATTAAATTACTGCTTATACATTCCCATGAAGTTCCCATTCAAAATTATAATAAGTGCAACAGATGTTAGAAAAAATAGAGATAACAAAAAAAAAATCTTTAACGACCCTGTCGACCAATTTCCTATTTAAAAATCCTCCCAATTATTTTTTTTTTTTATATTTTAATTTGGGCTAGCAGCACGCATGGTAAAGAAAACAAATGACTCACTTGTGCTCAATATATGGCGTAACTTGCGTGCCCCGTGACGAGGGGACTTCAGGATGGTAGAGAAGGGGGGAGATTCGAGTACCCCGGGTGTATCTGTAATTATGTGCCCAGAACTTTTGGGAAAATGCCTTAGGCGTCCAGGTGGTGGCGTGGAGGGAGTTTTACGAATGCAGAGTAGTGTGGTTGTAAATTGTGAGTGGACTCCTAGGGGGTTTCCCTGGGAAAAGTCATAAGATGAGAATAGGAAGAAAAAATATTTGTTCTTCCCCTCTAACATGTTATCTCCCGTGTTCTTTTTTTTTTTCGAGTAAGAAAATTATTTCTTTTATTGAATGTTTTTTTGTGGGTATAAAAGTGGCGAGGAAAAATTAATAACTGGTCCAAGTAGGTAACTTGCATTTAAATGTTGTGTACCAATAGGCACTAATCATGTATATTTTTCAAAACATTTTGAATATGGATTTCAATAATTGCTAGTATTAAAGCCAGGAATGGCTTGTACCTATTTTGTTATTGTGAATGTTGGCGTGTTTGCAGTTTAATTATGTGAAATTGTGCAGTAACTTCAAAAAATAGTGCAAGATATTTGCCAAATTTTCGGTAGATTCTGCTCATGTTGTTACCTAAGTTTGGGAGTTGCTGAAAATTTAAGCCCTAACGTTTTAAATTTTGCATTAAGTTATCACTTTCATATTTACTGTTTTATTTCCCAAGTAAAAAAAATTGCAAAATTTTGCAAAAAAATTTTGCAAGTAATTGGCCGCTTTTTTTTTTTTACAAAATTTTTGCAAAATATTTGTCAATTTGCAAAAATTTCACAAAAATTTTACAAATTTTTTGTAAAATAAAAGCGGCCAATTACTTGCAAAATTTTTTTGGAAAAAATTTTTGCAAATTGTCAAATATGCAAAAATTTTGTAAAAAAAAGCGGCCAATTACTTGCAAAATTTTTTTGTTAAATTTTTGCAAATTTTTTGGTTTGCGGCGTGTTTTTTAAAAGATTTTCAAGCTTTTTTCATACTTTTTGCGGAATTCTCTAATAAACAGTAGTATTTCAACAGTAATTCTCAGTCGGGACAATTGCGGTAGTAATAAACCTGAAGCATTGTTTATCTACTGTGCAGATACACCTGTGCCATAAGTTTACGCGGAAATAGAAAACTGAATATAAAACACAAAATTCATTTCACTGCTTACACTTCAAACCATTCAATTTCCTAACGTAAATACAAAACTTCTCAAGCGTTTCAAACAAACATACAATAATAGAAGCCACAGACCACAAACCAAGAGATTAAAAAAAATACCCACAGAAAAAAAAAAATTTGAACAAGGAAGAAACCATGTGTGGGTTGTCAATAGAAAATGGGCACGGAAATAGGACTATCACCGTGTTCCACCATGCATAGACAGAGACCCTTTTCAATTCATTTAACTACCTGTTCCAGCGCATCTGTCTCTTTTTTTGTGTTAACATTTACTACTCTTCCTTACCCTTCAATTGCATTCATAACGCGGTTGAATCGGGTGAACAACTGCAATTCTGTACGCCAGAGTGAGCTATAATCTGATGGATTAAATTTTTTTTTCCCTCTTCTTTTATTAGTTTTCTCCTGATGTAATAACACTAGTACTATTTTCTCCTGGGGCTATGTTATTAGGAAGCCTTCAATTCAATCTCTCTCACACTTTTAAACACATGTCAAAACTTGAGTTTCAATTGATTGATACGAATGACTCGTTAATGTTCATCAGTTGTTATTTATTATTAAATTGAGAAAAGTTTTTTTAACTTTTTTTTTTAAATGTATAAAGGTGATGAGTGGTCGTGATTTCATCAACTTAGAGATTGTGAAATAAGCAATTTGGCGCCGAAGGAACAGCAGTTGCATAATAAATTGACTGAATCCGTCATTTAAAATAATAGTGAGAGATAGGGTCGGGGATTTATATGTAATTGACACTGTGTTAAAATAAACTGTGATATCTTGGAATGAAAGAGGTGCGGTGATAAACATTGCAAATCAAAACCCAATAGAATTAAGGCTTTTGAAAAAAAAATAATGAATCGTGATAAAATTTATCTATTGATGGTAAATATTGTCATTGTAAAAACATCAAATGAAAGTTGACAAGAAATTAATTTACAGAAATAGAACATGCAGATAATAATTTTTAAAAAAATTCTGTGATTTTGTTTGAGTACTTTTAATCACACAGGTACATTGTGTATAATGATATAAATTGGAGGGCTAATTGTAATGCTGTAAGTAAAATAGTTGCGATTGCTACAATGCAGAGTGCAAGAAAACGAACAGCAAAGGAAATATTTAGAATTAATCACAACTTTCTTATTACAGACGTTACGTTAAGATAGAAATTTTAAGTTGTAGCGGAAATCTGCATGTATTAAAACAAAGTTACAGTATTACAGTTGCAATATATAAATTGATTTACGTTATAGTTAAAATTGTAATGGGTTGTACATTTTTGTTATAATTTTATAATTGGCATTACAAATTAATGTTGCAGTAACCATTTACCCAGTTAAAACCTTAAAGGGACACTCAACCCCTGAGATGAGATGGGTTTAAATTAAAGATTGCAATCGTCTAATTACGTATGCAATAATTAAATTTTTTAATTTTGAACCGTAATTTAGTTTAAAATGAAAACATTCCATCACGTGATGTAAACCAACCAATAATCCCATTGGTTGGTTTGCATCACGTGATGGAATGTTTTCATTTTAAACTAAATTATAACAATAACCAAAACCCAAAAAAAAGAAGAGATTGTACGAATTGACATACAGAATTTGCAGCTATATCATAATGATTCCTGGAATATTCTTATCTTAAGAGTTGCACCGTAAGGCCATCATGATTTTCAAGACCAATTGCTATTAACACGTGTTAAAAAAATAGTTTTTTAATTCCCCTATTGCATTTTTCTGATTAGAATACTGATAAATAGGGAAATAATAGCTAAGAAAATTAGCATGAGAATTGTTTACAAGAAATTCCCACAGGAGGGAGCCAAAAAGCAGGTGCAAGGTGTAAAGTGATGCATTTCTTTACATATTAAGCAAGAACAGGTGGCTAACGATGCATACTTTGCGTGTGATGTCAGGGCCATAATACAAAGTCCAACCAACAACAACATTCAACGAAGCAAAACGGAAACAACGGCGTGGGAAAGAAAACACTTAGCGAGAAAAATAGATAAAGTATAAAAAAAATTGAAAAGAAAAAATGGATGACTTAAAAAAACATTGAGCTCAAATCTAAATTTGTTGATGCAGTAAGAGGAAATTTAACAACGTTTAAAGTTCAAAGGAGCAATTTTAAAAAATTTCACAATAACGTCCTCCACTCTTTTTTTTATTTGAAAAAATTATTGGGCAGTAACGTATTTCCCATAATTCAATTTTCGATGGCCTTGAAAGAGTTCCTTTCCTAATCCTCACTTGTACGACAATAAACTGGGATTAGAGTCAACTGCTTTTTTTCTCAAAATGAAAGTCCCCTTGAACAGACATCTCGAGGGTCAAATTCGGGAACCAAAGATTAAGATTTTTATCAGCTTCAATTACACATTTCAAATTTTAGATTCTGGACTAGAGCCAGGTCAGATGGTCTTTTCACCCGGTCGTACGGGATGTCGTATTGTAGAATACAATCAACGCAACTGCTGTAAGAAATCAGTTTGGCAGTAAATAGGATCAAATCTGACCCATCCTTAAGAAGTTGGCCAGTACAAAACGTGCAATATCCGGCCTGAAAATCTTCCCCCAGTGGCCATCTGTTACCGTTGAGAAATGAGGTGAAAAAAATTCCCATACACCGGATATTATAAGCGTCATTAATAGTTTTATCTATATCAAACACATCTTATTTGAACTTTTTTTTTATTACACAAACTTTGTCATCATTAAAATATCAAGTTTTTTTTTTTTTTTTTTAAAGTTTGAATCGCGGTAAACACTCGAAACAGTGTATCTAACTTATAAGTTTGATATAAATCAGTGAGTTGCGGCCTAATTATTATTATTACTTTTTTTTTTTGTTTATTTTTTTTTAACGAAATAGTTACTTTGTATTAAAAAAATCTTCACGGGACTTTATAATCCAATTAAAATTTCTACCAATGTGTGTAAACTTCATAAATTCAATTACAATCGCAAAATTTTAGCAAAAAAAAACTTATTGCGTTCTTTAAAATAATTTTATAAAATTAAATTCAAAAAATTGTTAATCTTTTGAAAAATTTTTTAAAATTTTTATTGAATATGTAAAAGTTTTTGAAATCCTAGAAATTTTTTTTTTTATAAAAATTTTATAAAATTTCTAAATGAATGAGTGCATTTTTAAAATCCTTATTTGAATCATTCAACTCTGACTTAATCTTTAACCCTTCCAACCAGATTTCAAATTTAACTCTTCGGATTATTTTACACAGTGAGGTCATAAAAACAGTTACAAAATCTCTCTAGCCAACGTCTCAGTTGACGGACGCTATTAAAGAGAGGATGTTCAACCGTTTTTAAAGGCAGAGACGCGTTGCAAACAGGAGGTTTGCAAAGTGGGTCAAAACCACCTGTTCATTCACCTGGCCTCTAAAACGTCTCATCTTTTCGTTTTTCATGACCCCGATGACGTATCTTTCTTGGGTCCACTGGGTCATTCTCCTTCCCCTTTGCCCCTCTCATTATAGAAAAAAAAAAATAGAATGCATTTAACATGACACAAATATAGGGACTTGCAATTAAAATCAATGTTGCAACAACATGGCATTGTGTCTTCTTCCCAAAAGCCACTTGCCCTCATTTTATGATTAAGTTGCTTATCATTATTGAAGTTTAGTTTCTCAGAAAAAAAATATTATTTATCGCAAGAGGTCTCCTGTTGATGATAAGACTTTTTTTTTTATTTTAGATGAGATCCCATTCTCGATTTGTATTAATTTAAAAAAATTAGTTTGAATTACATTATAAAAATATCTATTTAGCTTTGCGGGAATGTATGGAATGTAACAAACATAATGTACTCAAAGACTAAGTCGAAGTAATAGTACAATGATAATTTAATGTAAATGAGGATTGGATTACAAAGTAATATGTTTATTTACCTAATTATGTAATTACGGTAAAACGTAAGCAGATTAAGTCGCTTACGTAATGTGTATTACGTACATTTTATAACTTAATGTTGGGGCAATAGGGTTCAGAAGTCTTCAATTATTTTCTAAGCCAACGTTTGCTACGTACTGACGTCATTATGATTTAGTTTTATTTTGATATTGGGGTCTACGTGATTCAACGACGTGATTCGACGACGAATGCTATTAGTACATAGATATTAATTTCAGATTAGGCTAGCAAATTAAAATCCAACAGGTTTAACAAGTCATTGTAAACTATTCTTACAATCTACACCTGTTTTATGTCACGTACTAAATGCATACATTACACACCTTAATTAAAAGAGCACAATTTATTTTTGACGAACGACCACAATCAATTTCCGTACATATAAATTGGTCAATTACAAGGCAGGAAAAAAATTCTCACACCTACCAAACTTGGTCATCTTTTCACATTTTATTTAAGTGAAAAGATCTTTCAGATCGATTAAGTACCTACTTCTCAATCCATTCATACACTTGGCAAATGGGTCAAAAGAATCCTTAATGCTGCTAAGTTCACCAACCTTTTGCTCGATAAGAAGTTGAACAGGAAGATGCTGCAATTCTGGGTGACCCACTCAACAACCCCCTTTACAAGCAATGCACTTCGTCTCCCCTCATTTCACGCCCTTTTCTCAGCCTGATTGGAACACCTTTTTTTTTTCTTTCTCCCACCTAATATAAATCAAGGTTATTTTTTTATTTAAAATTATTCAGTAATAAAACCAAATCGTAAAAGAATGTTACGATATCAAATTGTAAAAATATAGCACACATAACCGCTGAAGGACAAAAAATGACATGTGATAAATGAGTTTGGATAAAAAGTCGCGCCTGACGAATATAAGGATATGCAGTGACACTGAGTAAATAATAACAAAGTGCTTATGGGAAGAGAACAAAAAGTTATCTTGTAAAGGAATTTTCCGTTACTACTTTCACAAGAGGTGAGAAGAGTAAACGTTCGTAAAATAAATACAAGATAAATAGACTTTGGTGATTTAAGAGTTTAAGGTGTGGAGACGAAAATAACATACTAATCATAAAAAGACACTGAAAATTGATTATTTTTTGAGGGTTTTCTTTTTACTGCTAGTGACTAAAAGTGTCTAAAAACTCCAATATTTTGTGGTCGTGGTCAAGATTTATTTTTTGAATTGTAGCTTTGCAGAGACCAATATTTATGGTCAAAATTTAATCAGTTTTAAAAGAAACTTTTTTTTTTCTTTCTTAAAGAAAATGATCAAAATATTAGTTTAAAATTTTTCCACTTTTTAAATTTAAAAATCCAATACGCATGAGGAATGAACATGCAACTCGTTTCAAACTGAGTTATGAGAGAGGTGGTGTTGATGACACCTAAGAGATGGATGAGTGGAGTCATGAGTCGGATGTCTTTTAGCACCACCCTTTCATACCCACTTGTTTAATAACACACTTGGACCCTAACATAATTCATCTGTCCACTTTAAAAAGCTGGCAGCCTCTAGCCAAATAAATAGCCATTTTTACCTTTAGAGGCCAACACCTTCAAATGATGTGACCAGGTGATAAATATTTGTGATTAAGTACCTGTAGAAAAATGGGCGAAAATTTACAAAAAAATTAAATGACGTCATCCATGCGGGTCTCATCAATCACCTAGAGAGAAACAACCTCAATATGTTAAACGATTGTATAATAGATCACTAAATAAATAGGAACTAAAAATAAAGCAAAAGGCAGGGGGTAGAGGAAAACGTTTTTCCGATCACTTATCATGTAAAGGGCGTTTAACTCAGTTGTCAGCAACAAATTTCATGTTTTACTTCTTCTCTACGTGAAAGATGCTTATCAAGGAATTAGGGTTCTGCAACAAGTAGGTTTGCATTATTTTTTTTTTCTTTTGATTTTTTTTTCTTTCTTCCACTTCTGGTATCTAAAGTGCCTGGCACAAATTCTTTTAGTAATAACCCACACTATTCCACAATTTATTATGACATCTATGGAAGAAAAAAAAAAATGTGGGTAACTAGAGTTTCAACCCTGATTTCTACAATTCCATTTGATTTGCCCATCACCCATAATTATTTTTTTTTCTTTTGGAATTTGACCTCAAGAAGAACGGTAGGTGCTAAATCTTTAGATTTTCTTCAACTCGCTTTTATATTTTATCAAGTCTTTGTTATCAACAATTGTTAAAAATCCTTTGCCATAAATTGATGACCTACTTACATCACATGGGGAGGGATAAAATGAAAGGGCGATATGTTATAACATGAAAAGGAAGTAGATAAAGTGCATGAAAAATTATTACATGTTTAAACTAGGAGGCGCCCAGAATTGTCAATCAATTTGGCATCAAGTTATCAACAGAATTGAATTGTTTGGTAATATTGGACAACTGTACAAGCCCTCTATTGCAAGTTTTATGATAGTACAGTTTTTTTCATTGAAATCTTAACTCAAATTAATTGACTTTGATATGAAAACTGAAATGTAAAACTTATTTCAAAATTTTTTTATCTTGAAATATTTTCGTGTATGGGATTCAACTAAAACCAATGCGTTTAATCATCAAGCAGTTTTTAGAAAATCTGCAACATACATTACAATATGAAATTTGCACACCGTTCAAATTTCAATAAGTTTGACTGATGTCATAAAGTTCCCTTAACAATAAACACCATAAGCAAGCATTATGCACACCTGTTGATTACACTATTCTCATAACCATTTAATATGCAAAAGGCGCAAAAGACTATAGATCATTGAGAACAACCCTCTATATGAACCTCACCTCCACACTCAATTAGAGTGTCAGATAACTCACCAAGCCAAAACCAGAACTATAAAACTTCTCGCCCAATTATCGACAAGTTAGCTACAAAGCTGTGATTTAAGTGTTTGCATGCCTCAAAATGAAAGAATTCCAAGAAACGTCTGCACGGAAGAGAGTTAAATTGATGACTAAGATTTATAACTTGAGGGGAGGAAAAAAATTAAAAGATTTGGGAAATAAAAATGATGAAGAATTAATGAGTTATTCATAAACATAATAAGTTTTAGGGATAGAAAAATGCTGATTAATTTGCCTTTAAAAAATAGTTGCGAAAAATTATTTGAAAGAAGAGTTGGATGACTCAACATAGTCATTTCCTCTTCTCCCCCCCCCCCCCCCCCTTCTGTGATGGGTGCAAACACACGCAACAAAATTACTAATTATTTCACACACATGTAAAACACTACCAATAAATCTCTCTTTTGAAAAGAGACATGACAGCATGAATGCTTTCCTCATTCTTCTTTCACCCCAATTTTCCAATAGAAAGAGGCCAGAATATTGTCAGTCAACTCGAACTGCACCCATAATTACAACCTGCTAGCAAACCACTTGCCAAACATACAAACAATACAATAACCCAAAAGTGAACACAAAACATCAAACATCAACTACAGGTGTTTGAACTACAGCTAATCCTCGAGCGACATGTGATCTCAATTAAGTTGATCAATTTGCGATGAAATTGCCACTTGTATCAATGACAATAGAGTACAGTGACATCATCAGTGCCACATTAATTAGCCTTAACTCACAATTTCAAAACTTGTAGTTCAATAACATAGGAAAAGTTGATGGACTGAGTCACAAGTTTTGCCCCTCCTCGTCACTTGTCAAGATCATTTGGAGATTTCTTCAGGGAGTGAACTCGTAACGTGCTACGAATGTTAACTTTCACATGAAGAGGAAATTATTCAGAGTAAAGAATTTAAAAAAATTTTTTTTTTAGAAAAAAAAAAAGTCCTAAGTGATAAATTTAAAAATCTGTAACTCGACTCTTGTATAATAAAAAAATTAGTTTTGTAGAAGGAGAAAAAAATTTTCCCACATTTTTCGAGTTAATTTGTAATATCTAAGGGAGTCACACACGATTTTAAGGAGGAATTAAAGCCATTACGGAGAAATATGGGGGAAAAGCGGGGAAAACCTGCGTGTATTACTAAAATTCATTTTTCTTAAAAAAAATAAAAAATTCTGGTCACTAAGATGAGTAAGTTTACTGTAAAGGAATATGGATGACCTTAATTACACAAGGCGAAAATAAATTAAGAGACTATAAAGTTTTTTTCTCCTTTCTATATAAAAAATTTGGTTGCTCAAGAACTAAATAAAGTCATCTGGATAGCAAGTACAGTAATAAAACTTGATTGATTATCAAGGAACCGATCAAAAATGGCTAAAAATGCCAAAAACTAACAAAACATGACCAATAATAACTTATAATGACCAAAATTAGAATTTAATGAGTAATAATTTAAACTGATCAAATTCTAAAATTTTATAAAACTTATGAGTTAGTACTTGTGACGAATAAAGGCAGACAATTGATGCACACGTCACGCAAAATTGATGGGAGTCACATGATATTTGTCATTAAGTACGCCTGTCACGACTTTTACGTTTACCGACAGGTGACAAGCATGCAAACTCTCAACGACATGACTCTTGGAAAAAATCCAACCGGAACTTTTGTCAATACAATCTCCCGCCTACCACCCATCACTTCCTACTCGCCCTCAATTTGAAAAGATGAGCTACTTTCTTAATGGGTGACGTCTCAAAGAAATGACAGATGGTCTAATTTACACCTGCACCTTTCAAGTACCAATGTCAGAAATGCCCAATTACATCAGTCCTTTTTTTTTTTCTAGTCAACATTGTGAGCGAGACTGTGACAAATCTGTTGCTATAGACAAATTCAGGAAGTGAAGAAGAATAGAAGTAAATTGGGTGCACTTTTAAGTACGTTGATGGTCACGAGTTAAAGAAGGCGGTGCAAAGACTGCATGATGAGGAAAACAGCTCATCTGCAGCCATTCATCTCCGTCAAGATGGACCTTACTGTGGGGGTCGCATCAATCCCTACTATTCCATGTCTTGACATTAGGGTGAAGACCCTCTCATGATTAGCATTTGAGGAAAAACCTTGGGGTCACCATTAAAATTGCACCATACATTCTTTTCATGTCGTTGGCCGGGGGTCTCCGAAAAAGATGGGTACATAGATTTGCAACATCCTAAGACATGAATCAGCAACATTTTTTTATGTTCCCTCTTCAAAGCTATTGTAAATGCAGAATCGTTTAGACTGTCACTGTCTGCAATAATAATTGTGTAAAAATATTCTTCTCCATTCCATTATTTATCCCTAGCGTAAAACGTAATTACAAGAAATTAAAGGTGGCATGAGTAAAGATCAACCTAAAATTTTGCCTACGTACAATCGTATGTAAAATTAGAATCATATTTTAGGATGCGTTTAAAAGGTATGAACTCATGTCACATTTGGAAATAACTTAGGTTTGACACAAATTTAGGAAGAATGTATTTTATGAGCTTTTTAAGAATAACAATTTCATACTTAAGATTTTACTTAGGATAAATAAACCTACTTAAGTACGTATACGCAAATCACCCCAGGGGCATTATTCTGTTGCAGTGATGTCACACGTAATCCAAATTACCATAGAAAAATTAAAAATTGAGAAGCTATCACACGCATTATGCCTTATTAAAACGCATTATGTTATTGCTAGTCTCCCATTACAATAACTGCACGGAATGCCTTATTTGTTTATACTTTGTGACGTTTATTCCATTATAGAGACTGAAACGTTTTAAGTATGAATAACTGTAATGGGTTTTGATTGATACCATTTTAATTTGCAGAATTGTTATAAAATTCATTACGCTGCAATTACAGTTTATACATACCATTATAATTTGTAACATTATTTTTAGAGTTAAGACGCGCAACTTTAGAGGTCATTAAGCATTGCTAAATTTACAACGTTAACCAAAAAGAAAAAAAAAACGTTGGTCTTGTCTGCTGTGAATAATATTGTAGACCGTCCCCTATAAAAAAAAATCTTTCCACTTGAGACAAAATTTACGTTCTTTATATTTAATTACATACTCACTCTGTCACCCTAACCTTTCTATCGTTTACATAGAATTTTTAACGAGAACCTCGACATAAAACCACGACAAATTTTGAAATGCTCACTCTCTTGAACCCATTAGAACTGTGCATCTGTTGACTTGTCTGCATTTATCAACATCAAAACGTCCACCAAAGGCGACCCTTAATGGATCACGTTTCATCTATGAGTCTTTTGGAACTTGCATACTGCTTAGATTCACTAAGCATAAAAAAAATAAAAGAAAAAAACCCAGCTCTGTCTGCACCCCAACATGTGGCTCATCATATTTCACTCCCTGCTTGCCCACCCTCAACTTATAGACCACGTGTTAAAAACCAGAGTTGTCCTTTATTTACTTTTTTTCTTTAGTGCGAGACAACAAATACAAACTGTCTGCACATATATGAAAATTCTAGACAAGAAGTTGACAAATCGTTCTGAGTTGAATGCACTTTTTTTATTTCCATAAAAGTGAGGGGAAAAAAAAAAGATGACTTCAACTGATGACTTTAGAGTACAAAGACATCCACCTTGCAAATCTGTTTGAATCATTCATTAAATCTGACAAGGTGGGTTTTTATTGCTTAACTTGGCAATAGGTGGGGTACAGACAGACAACCTCCATCTAGATGACCCCACTTTATCTTCTAAATTTACATAAGGGTGGGGATTATACAGGCAACTAAACACTCAGTCGTCTTAACCTCGGTAATAAACTTTGTAGATTATTTTCCCAGCAATTCAAGGGAATTTCGTCACAATAGTTTTTCAGGGGTATTGAGTCACAGTTTATACCCCTAATTGTGATTCGCACCTTCTGTAGGGTATACAGTATAATAAAAACAGTAAATGGCGTCAAACGTGTTTCATCATATTTTAAGTTATTCATGGAGGGTTTTGACCTGTGATTAAAGGCAACAACACAATACAACAAAAAATTAAGAAAAAAGTTACGTAGTTGATATTGTAATGTATTATCGTTGACAGAAGTCAATTTAAACCCACCAAGCAAATTATTTCATTGCTGTAATTGGTATTTCTTTGTCAGTGGTACAATTGCATGGGCGATAAAAATGATGAAGGGAAAAACAAAGTAATAATAATTAAATTACTTTTTTTAGAATGAGCTATTAAAACTTGGAATTAAGTTATTTTAAAACCTTATTACAATGAATTATTTCTTTTTTTTTTTTTACGTTTTGAGAGAGTAGAGTTTGGCAACCTGTAAATACTGCAGAAATTGTATTTTTTTAAAAGCTGCGTTAGAAGTTTGCAAAAATGTTGCAACTTAATGTGCATTTTGTAATAAGATTCATTATCAATTCATTTTAAGACATTAGTCTCATCTTCAACTTGACATCTTTATGATCCGTAGTAAGGAAGCATTAAAAATTGTAATGTGTAAGCTTTCCTGCTTGGCAACCACATTAACACTTTAAACCCCCTATGACTTTCTTGCTATACGTGGAATTGAAATAAATTTCATCCAAGTGCCAATCCTTTAGTTACAAGGTTGCCCAGTTACAAATCACTAAACGACATTCTTTTGGCAACAATTGCCACACCTGGTCTAATCTACACCCAATTAAAAGTCAAATAAAATTTCAGACGCTTGTCTGCATCCATTTCTCCTTCAAGGCTTTTTTTTTTTTATATTTTAAATTAGACCCTATTACAGCACCAACGATCTATATATTGTGAGATTAAATAATTTCCCCCTTCTTAGGGGTGGATGCCTTAGAGTGGGAGTGTGCGCATTCCCTACACGTAGCCAGTGGGGAATCTTAAAACGTTCGTGCGCGTTCATCCAATCAGACCTCAATGCTTCATGAGATAAGTCATCATCATGTCACGCATTCTTTTTTTTCTTTGCCCCCACTTACATCCCACCTTTCTCACCACCGTTAGCTTTTTTTATATACTTTTTTTCGAAGCTATTTTTTCCACCCCAAGAGCTAACAACGCAGAAATCTTTTTTTTTTTTTTTTTTGTTCTTTACACCTGAGTCAACTCGGTTAGAGAATACTCAAGAAAGGTTTGTCATATGGAACGGTGCATTTGCGTTTTTGAAATGTCCTACTTTTCACAAAAGGGCCATCATTTTCCAATCTCCTGTTGGGACAATGGACCATTAGTTCCTATATGGTTAGGGTGTGGGGAATATTTCTTAACCCTCAAGCTGCTGCTTTTATAAACTACGGTCAATTGAATGGTGGTGATTGGATTACAATGGCCAATATAGCGGTGTGTGCGACAGATATTTGAAGGGCAGAAGGTATTAAAAAGAAGTTGAAGGTCAAGTATATCCCCTCACCCTTCCGTGTGTAACATAGCTTGTCAATTATCCCTTATGATGAGAGATAAAACTGGATTCCATCAATACGCTTGCATGAGTTTCAATTACAACTGGTTCTTAAATTGTAAAAGCAAATTGAATTGATCATTTTAAAAACAATTTTAAATACGTTTATAAATTTTTGAAAATATTTTATGGTAAATAATTTCAAGGATTGCGAATTAGTCATTGAAAACTTTTTTTTGGAATTGTATTTTTTTTCTTCAAATTTTACGAATTTTATTGCTAAAATTCTTCCAACATTGCTAGAAACCTGTCAGATTTTATTTTTGAGCAAACGATGTGAGTAAAATTTGCAAAATAGTTGGCAAAAACTTTTACAGGCATTAACTCTACCAATCTTCGAAAAACATTTTTGTTTGTGGGAAGCTTATTACAAGATTATATCAATGAAGGTTAGAAAGGTGCCCTACAGAGAAGGCATCAATATGCTTAACACATATTATCAGGTTTGTGTTAAAATGTTGAATTCATGTTTGCAGACAAATAACAACATTAATTAAAATAGAAATCTCGTTCATGTTTTTCTAAAAAAAAAAAAAATCTACTTTTACTGAAGCATCAAGGTTTTGTTACCTGAGGTTGCTTAATTTGCAGATACAGAGCATGAAAACTTTTGCATAAACTTTTGCACACAAAAAAATGAAATTTTAGGTAGGGATAATGGAAATTAATTGTGATAATTGAAAGGGTTATTTGCCTTTTTATGTAGTTTCAATATGAATTTTTCTGCAAAGGCATAGTCTGCAGAACTTTTATAAAAAAAAAAATTTTTTTTGTAGTTTATCGATAGTACTACGTACCAGATCCCAGTACTAAACATTGCAAAAAAAATGTAACAAACACAAAAAAACTTTGATTACATCAAACAAGACCTTTGAATTTTACTGCAAGGTCATTTCTATTCCTTAAAATATAACTCAAACGACGCACCAAGGTCAAGGAAATTATACTAATATATTCTCTCTACTGTAACTCAACAATACGAAAACGTCCCTTTTTCACACGGTCCTTGAAACGGTATTCATAAAAGAACAAACTTATGCAGCTAAACGACGCAAATTATAGATGACAAAAGACTTAATTGAGGTTGCATGAATTATAAATAATTCGCTTGTTGAGAAAAACATGAAAGTAGCTTAAAGCTTTAATTAATAATTCAAACCAAGATATAGGTAATTGAAAAACAATAAAAAAAAATTCCTATGTAAATTAGGTTAAGAGATTTGTATATCTTAAAGCCGTGCATAAACAAATTAGATATCAAAAAATAAATGTGACCATGAACTTGGGTACAATAATCCTTGATCTTGGTGTTTAACATGTTCTACCTCATGCACCACACACCCAACTCTATGTCAAGAATGAGATTAAGGTCAAATAATACTACTTAGAAACCTGCAAGGTGTTAATTATTCTGCGATGAAATCGTGGTAATCTATGGATGGAAAATAAATCAGGAGTGAAACTCTTATGGTGAATATGATTTATGGGAAAAATGTTGTAAAAAGATTAAAGGTAGCTTGGTTCATAAAATTGTCAAATTCTTAGTTATAAACAAGTATTACAGCTTATCAAATGAACTTCGACCTTCATGAAATTTCATTTCCTCGTAAAAAAAATTAAAAAAAAAAAAGGAATTACCTTAGAGTTATCGTCAGATCTTTAATGCACAGAAGCTTATTGTGTGACTAAGAAGTTTAACACCTTAAAAAATAATTCGTGTTTGCAATACAGGTTTTTATTTATTTATTTTTTACTTTTTTCTTTTCTTATTCTTTCAGAGTTGAAAACATATTTTTCGAAGCTCCCACTTGGAAATGAAAGAGGTCTGCATATCCCAACTCGGCCCTTTGAAGTTAAATGTAATGTAGCAAATGATGACATCTGTCATATTGTAGTATTCAAGAAAGATACAACAACAAACTGGTCTCATTAACATATAAGATGTACAACCCAATGTCAGTTTAGAAGGTAAATTGCGCCAGTACTAAGCAACAGAGTGAATACAAAGTAAGAAACTCTGGAAAAGTACACAAGACCTGTCTTACAGAAAAACAACATAAACTTATCCGCCTACAGCATCTTATGCTTTTTTTTTTTTTCGAATTAAAAAAGGAAATTAAAATCGTTTTTCTTCGGAGACAAGTGCTGACCTTAGTTAGGTACATGGGTACATGGTCTTTAAAGTTAAAGTAGTAAATCTTTGCTGCAGTAAAATGATGTGGTAAGTTTTTGATTAAATATTACCCAGAAATCAATTAAAATAGAGATTGAATTTGAAAGATTGATCAGTTCTTGGTTGAGATATACAAAACATTTATAATTTTACAAAAGTAATTTAAATGATAACCAGAAAATTCTCACAGACTTATTTTTCAACAAACAATACAATTTCGTGAAAAAAGGCTTTTAAGTTTTTTAAATTGTCTTAAATTATTTTTTCACTTGATGAATCAATTTACATATTTAAAAATGTTGATGTAAGCAGCTGTTTCTTCAATTTACTTTCGTATTGCGTTTCCCATATGCAATTATAAGTCTGGGGATTAATCTCAATGACCTATGCGAGTCGTGACTTCCCTAATCTTGGTAATTGGATAATTCATGGCTAATGTGGGAACTGAATACAAGTCTCGAAAAGAATAGACTACACTTCTCCTCCTACTGAAAATCTTCCTTCCCAACATTCACCTTGATGTTCATTTTCCTCTTTGGTAAATAATTGCTTCTTCATCCTAACACAATACCGAAGATGAATATGCACTTTCCTTTTGTATGACTTACAATAAATTGTGGACATAACCAAGGTAAAGTGATAATAGACCTTGAAAACAGAAAAATAACAAGTCCCTCCAGCTCAACTTCTCACTACTATCACATTCAAACCGCAAATCGTGTATAATATTTCGTAATTTCACTCTTTGAATTGATATAAAACACACGTTTCATGTACATTAAACAAAAACAATATGTATATTCAAAGGATTTTTCCCCATCATCACTCTCCATTTCTAATCTTTTTGGCCTCAGGAAGTACATGCATTATTTAAAGGATAAAGATCACTTTCCAAGAGTTGTTCAATTAGGAAATAAACCATTCTTCAATGTGGTAATGCTCATTAAATTACCAAGAGGGAACGTGTCATCAAAGTGAAAGGGAGCCTCACCTAAAAGTCAACTACTAAAACCTAAAGAAGCATCCTGCTTAGTTTCTTCATGAATATGAATATATCCTGTTACAATTTATGACAAGAAAGAAAAGTATCAAAAAAATTGTTTTGTAATTTCTATTTGAAGGTGCACATAAAATTTAGACATCTTATAAATGCAAATTATACCTCTCATAAAATCCAACTGATAATTAAAAGGAAATAAAATTCAATTGATAGGGGTATGGTAATTCTTCACATTCTATGTTGCATGAGCAGAAGAGGAAAAAAATAGAGAATAACAGGAAAAATCCATTAAGTTTTTTATAGTCGAATTTCAATTGCATCCAAGGTTTTTGTTGTGGAGTAATTTGACCATCGGATTTACTATAGTTCATTGTAAATAAAATTACAATGAAAAAAAAAGTATAGATGTATGCTACTTGCATGCTAAAGCATTTCTGCATTTCATCACTTCTGCTTTAATCATTTGTAAAAATCAATTTTAATTGGCAAGATATACAATTTATAAATTTCAATCAAAGCCAACATCCATTTTAGATTATCAAATTAGGTCATAGAGGGTAAAACCATATTGCATTATATATATTGTATATTTGTCTGAAAGAAGCACAATAGCCGTGCAAAGAATGGACTAATCCAGGATTCAACAACAAATTTGGCTCTTCATGTTCAGAAATTTTTTTAAAAAATTGCAGCATCTTAATCTTCCACTTGTAGTAAATTTTGTAGTTGAATCACATGTCTAAATTACTAAAATTTTGATTTGCCAGACATTTGTAACCGACTCTTCAACCTGAAATTCGGCACCAGATGGAGTACCACTACAGTTGATAACATGACGAAGGTAATCGAATAGTTTGTTTTCTTATTACCGGAAGTAAAGACCGTCTGCGTCTGGTTGCCTGATGTCGGATTCGGCTGCAAGGCAAATTCACTTCCTTTATGGTAAATATAATGAAGTTTTCTTAAACCACTTATTTATTTTCGGTTAATTTATTTAGGAAGTTGACCCAACCAATGCTATTACTGCACATACTATAAAAGAAAAATTGTATGTAATGTGATGCGGTATAGAATCTACCAAGTTTTAAACATGGTACGAATTACGCGGACCCGGATTACAATACTGTTTTGAAGAAGTGCGATGACTAACAGATTTAACACTTGCTAATAAGATTAGGGTATGTTTTTTATTTTGGTCTTTTTTGTTCGATTTGTGTACTAAAAATTTTTTTTCATCTAAATGCAGGCTGATAAGTTAAGAGTGAGAATAGGTGTGCATTGCGGAATGGAGGGAATGTCTTAGGAAGGAAAGGAACGACTCGTCAAAATTGTGTGATCTCGCTTTTGCTCTTACAACACGTCACACAAAATTGAAAGTTGGGCTAACAAAACTGTTGCTAATCCATCGCCCAAAACGCCATTGACTTTTCTACTGCTTCTTTACTGCACTTTACTGCTCTTTGTGCTAATATATTTGATTGAGGACAATGGATGGGTGAAAATATGTGCTGAATACCCAAACTTCTTTAAAAAATTCTGAAAATCTTCCAACTGAAATGTTGGGCCATTTGGCCCTTTTTTTCTGTCTTTGGTTTCTTTTTGTCTGATAATATCTATAAATATTCATCCTTTTTTCAAATATTGTAATACTTTTATTTGAAAAGCACTTGAATATTTCGTCAAGGAGTTGCTTTCCGCTTTAGGAATTCAGCTCCTAGGTTCTGTCCTCAAAAACCAAACATCATCACCATTTTAGTTTTAGTAGTTACTTCTTCTACATCTTTAAATTTTTCATCATTATCTAATTCATCTTCACTCTATGTCACAGCAGCAATCATTTTTATGTTTTTTTTTTTTTTTTGGGGGGGGGGGGGATGAGCTGAATTTACTTCATAAAGCAATTATATCCCTCTAGTTTTTGTCATCTATGACTGATCATACCTTATGGAGCTAGTAAAACATGTCCTTCCCCTTATCTTCTTCTCTTAGAGGTCTCTTGACCGCCTTGTGGAAGCTAAATGGAAGCTTTGGTTTAATAGCTAGTGGTTATAGCAAAAACAAAAACTATGGCTAGTGGTTATAGTTTTTGTTTTACTAATTGTTGACTTCGCACTACGTTGTCCCGTCGCGTATGGCTTTTCCATATGTTCTATTGCAGTTGGCACCAAGTTCGTTCGCCAGTCTGAAGAAGATTTGTTTTGTTGTGAAGATTTTGACGAAGTTTGTTCCTGTCAGTTTCTAATGCTGATATTGTGAAGAAGACTGTGGCAGAAGCAGTGCAAGTTACCATTGCTTTGTGGGGAAGAGGAGGAATGAGCGAATACTTCATAAAGCAGTTAACTTAAGTCTCTCTGGTTTTTGTCACCAGTGACTGAGTATACTTTATGAAGCAAGTGTAGCATGTCCGACTTCCTACCTCCACACGGTCTCTCCTGGGTTCAACTTGGCCTCTTGAAGAAGCGAAATTGAAGCCTCCGGATGATTTCCATAAAAAATGAGCCACTGTGTTCGCAATTCCTACCATTGCCCCTCCAATATCAAACGTTGTGGAATCGAACCAATGTTTGAATACAAACGGGTGACGTTAGAGTCTCCATTTTGACTTGTCCCTTTGCCTGTAAGGGCTTTGGGGGATTTATATCTTTCTCGTTACGCTCAAAGCTGATATGGATGGCGCTATGGCTCGAAATCGTATTTCCACGTTCTTTTCTAAGCTACTGGATTGTTGTAACTCTAACTTTGTATGATTACTATTAAAGTTATCAGCAACACACGCCATTCTGGGCTTCTCACTGATAGTGGTGCGGTTTAGACTCTTGCGTTTGCTTCTGTGGAGAGTTGTTAGTGTTGGTTCGCTAGATGTAATTTTGGATACTGAATGAGTTTCCACGTCTGTGTTGCATAGTTGTTGCAGTGTATCTTTTTAGAGTTTGTCTTTTATTTTTTGATTGACTTTGCCGTATGTAATCCTAGCTTCTTCTTCTGGAAGGGGCTAGTTTTAAAAAGAGTCAACAAAATGGGACCATTCCACCAAGTGAGAACTGGCCTAAGTTGATTTAAGGACATATTTTGTTAACAAATCATGCTGGATTTAAATTTCCAGGACAGGGCCTCCATTGTACAACCTGTGATCTAAAATAGGCAAAACCATTCCGAAAGGCAACTGAAGATTCTTTAATAAACCTAAAACTCAGAATCCAACCAAAAAACCACCAGTCCAAAACTCTAAATTTCACAAGGCGTTTCAAAGCGCTCAGCCAACATAACAGCCTAGTTTGGCGGCAATAAGGCACCCAATGGTTCCGTACATAGACAAAGGCTTAGTAGACCTGGTCTCCTGGTTCGAAGTGGACACTGGCGTCCTCATTTACAGCAGAGATATACGATAATTCGCTAGCATCACGAAACGAGTAAACACCCCAAAAAATTTGTCCACTAGCTACTCACTTGTCAGTTGAAAATCGAATATATAAGCCTAATTTTTATATTTTTATTATATATGTTAAGTTGATTGTTTTTGTTTCCAATCGTTTTTCCGGCAGGTGGTTTGCTTTCTCCGAGCAAAGTTGTTTTGTGCTTAGATTGTGAGGGTGTTTGTTTGCTGTATGTTCCAAGATGTTAACTGCCCCCCCCCCCCCCCCCTATTTTACTATTCGTATGAGTTAGGGCTCAAATTCTGCTTTCGTGTTTACTTTTGATGTTGCCGTCGTGTTTGGCCCTGGCAGCCGCTGGCGAAATCAAACCTCGTTTCTTTCTTCTGAAGCAAAGATTTTTTTTTTTATTTACATTTGACCAAAAAAATATGTTCGCACACTTATGTTGTATGTGAGCAACTGCTTAAAAACTTAAAGCTATATTCAAAGTTTTGGGCTTTACATTTAATTTGAATGCATCTTTAAGTGTTTAGTTATGTGAAGAATTTAAGCTACCCTAAACACTACTGTAATTTCAATCGCTCAAGTTGCATTGACAATGTAAATAATTTCCTAGGCTAAACAAACGATTTAAAACTTGTTTTGAATATTTCGATAAAATTTATATCCAGAGTTAAAGCGTATCCACTTACTCGTCCTAATATAAGGAGTCTTATTAGGTTACATAAGCTTGCACTGACAGAAAAGAAAGTTGAGCAGAGATTAATATTTTAACTTTAGATAAGTTAAATTAATCTTAAGATCATTCTAAATTTGTGATACTAGTTTCAAGAGAGATGAGCTGCCAAGTGAATAAGAAAAAAGTAAGCGGCAAAAGATAAACGTAGACGGTATGGGAAAAGTGTAATCTGATATGATTCTTGAGTGCAATGACTCTGACCTTGTTCATTTGATTTATGAATATTTCCATAGAGCTCGATTTTGTTGTCAATTACATTTTGAAGTTCAAAATTCAACTTGTTAGTTATCTTAATCAAGGTGCAGGGCAAATTTCACTAGGCCATTTTCACTTAATATATTTCTTTTTATTTACAAAAAAGAAAGACTGACCACAAATATTCTTCTTCTCATCTCTTCGTATAAAATAATCGCACCCAAAGAACACTTTAAATTTTCTTTTTCTGTATTTATAATATTTTTTTCCCTTTTCTTGAGCAGTATTACCGTTTTCTCTTTGGATTTTTTTTTTTCTTTACACTGCTTTCTTTGATATGCAATTTATCAGAATTATGAGTTATTAATAATAATTTTTTCAGAGTATAGTTTTTGTTTGTTTTCTTCTTTGTTCATGCTCTGGGTCATTGACGTGTTTAGTTGTTTTTTTCCACTCAGTTGGAATGAGACGTTGGTCACACGCTAGGTAATAAAATTGGAGATTTCTTTCTTAATGAGTATTACCACCTCCAATTTCATGTCATTTTTATAAGAAGAAAGAGTACGGAGCATTTTAAGAGGCGTCTTCATTTCCCTAAAATAATTTTTGTATTAGGCATCATTCGACACTGCTGAAAGTCCCTTAAAATATTAACTGTTTTCTGATGTGCCGATCCTTCTTCTTCGTGAATAGTCTCCATATCGCCACCAGAATGAGTGTTATCGGTATCAGTGGCACTATCTTCTGAAGTTTCTTTCGCTTCCTCACGTTCCTTAAATTAGGATCATTTAATTAAAACGTGAACAAAGTGAAAAATTGTATAAAAGAGAAATAACTTTTTTTAAAATGTCTAGCCAGTGATCACAGTTGTCTTTAAGATGCTTTGTCAAAAAGCATGCTATTTTCTGTTTCGGTTTCGTCTTAGTTAATGTTGACTCGGTTTGATCGACTCGCTCATCACATGCATTTTTTCCATTAAACTCTTCCGATGACTCATCTTAGAGAAAAGAGTATTAATATTTTGTCTAAACTTGATCATTTCAATTACCTTCATCATACTCATCATCAATCCACTGGCCTGGCAAAAGACCCGACTCTCCGTACGATTGACATAATGGGCCAACTAAATGCGTAATAAACGATTCTTGCAATTTGGACAACTGTGGGTTGTTCCTATCCATAAAAGGCGAAATCGCAAGGCCTAAGCTTGCTTCTTCATCTCCCTAGATTAACATTGAATATTAATTTTTGATATATACGGAATATACACTTGTATTGCATCTCACCTGTTCATAAAACTCGTCTGCTATTCTTTGAGTCCACTGAATATGCAAACTGTGTTCTTTACATGGACCATTAATATCGGCAAGTTTGATGCACATTTCCATAACTAAGAGACGGTCACTTTCATTATACCAGTCTATTCCCGGCGCTTCGTCATCATTAACCTAAATGAAAAAGATATTCAAAAATGATTGATATCAACTCTAGGAAATGTGTGGAAACGAAAAATTAACTAATAAAAATGGTATCAGTATGTTAAAATGTTGCATAATGTAAAGCTTAATCGATTACAAAATTTTGATGGAGCTTTCAAAATCTTTAAAACATTTATATGAGATTTTTAAAATTTTATGCAAGCATGCATAATTTATCATTTTTATCTTTGGAGATTTTAATATAAAAGCACGAAACACAGATTACTTTTTTGTTTTTAAAAAACAAACAAAATAACCTTGGCATTAAACTCGGCAAGAATTTCAAAATGTCGCTTGAGATCCGTGGCTAAAATTGCCTCTATGACCAAAAAGCGGAACCTCTTGAATTCAGCTGCATCCAAATGGACAAGGAAATTATAACTTGGCTTTGAAAACAATAAACTCCAAGCTGCTGCTGCATGGTGGTTTTCCAGTACTGATCTATCATTATATAACACAGCCTAGAGATTGGACAAAATTAACTAATATAAAAGTGAGGAAAAATGTTATGATGCAATTTCTAGTCACCTGTGGTGCATGGGTCATGACCAGAAATGCATTCGTTCTGCCCGGATGATCATAATCATGCATAGCAGCAGCAACATACAACGCCATTAACTCTAATGCAGGAAAATTGGCACCCATAATACCATAGGTGTCTTCAGCATTGAAACTTTGCCTTGTTATTAATCCTGGTATTACAGAATCATCTGAAAGTATAAAATTACAAAAATAAAAAAATTAAATATTCAAATAAACCCGTAAATGCTAATTCATCATTTAAACTCTCCTTGAATATTTTTTTAAAGGTTAAAAAAATATTTTGATAACTTTCACAACTTTACAAGAGCCAAAATTTTATTTTCTGCACAACTGCTAATTTTCCCTTAAGTATTGTCGAAAATTAGTACATAAGCTCTAAGATAAACAGAATCTTCAAGTGATAGACCAAAAAAAAAAAAAAAAAAATAGAGTACACAATCTATATCACTTTGGCACGAATCCAAAACACATAAAATAATGAACTGACATTAAATTGACTTTTTAACAACTTCAATGTTGATGTTATCAAACAAAAGCTTAAGTAAGAGGTTTTTTTTTTCCCCTCTTGCTCATTAGGTTTGCTCAATTCAACACTACGCAACTAGATGTAAACTTTGATCAGTGATAATAACCAAGGAGACACTATCTTAGTGGCTGATAGCGCGGCAACGGCACTTTCTTATTTTGCAACCGCATTAGATTTGTGTGGGTTGGCCAGTATCAATGAAATGCCACTTACTGTTTTTATTCTGCCGTGAAGGAGATGGTAACGGTGGTGGGTCTGCATCTGGTGGCAGTTGCTCAAAACCGGGGATGGGTTGAGAGGTGAGGTAGTAGACCGCATGCAAAACATCAGTCGCATGAGTACGATTATGATCTAAAGAATAAAACTTGGTTATGTACAAATATCTATAAAAATGTACGAATATAAGTTGTAAAAGAGTTACAATTACAGTTACACACATGGTTTTTCCCTATAACCACTCTCGAGGGCTCGGAAATAGTTGAGGAATTCTAAAAGTGGTATCTTGAAAGTTTCAAATAGTCCAACTTCAAGGAAGACACGATAACACATCTGAAAACATTGATATCAGAGTGAGATGGGAATGGTGTTAAAACTTCAGTTACCACTCCTGCAGTTGAAATATGACATGAAAAACATTAGCTGCATTCAACCCCTAGAAACTTCAAACACACTTTACATAGCAGTTAGGTCTTTAGTTTCTAACTATTGGCCGAGTATACTAGTAAAGTAGTAAATTTAATGCAGCTAGTAGTGACCACCTTTTCTACTTTTCCATTTTACATATAAAAATGAGTTAACATTTAGGTGTAAACAATATTTAGGATTTCCTTTACAAGTCTTAACTTCCTTAGACTTGTAAAGTTTTTCTGTTAATTCTAAGGTTATAATTGAATTTTTTTAAATCAAAACACTTTTTTTTAAATGCTCCCAAATGGGGGCTACAGGCAGAAAAATTAAGTAAATGACTCTTACCTGACTTAAAATGCAACCTCCAGAGTAAGAACTAGCTTCAAATACAGGGTAATCCCATATATGTATAGCATCCCATTCTACATTGGATTGAAGAAACTCCAAGTCGAATTTCGTCCCATCTTCAAGACGGACAAACCGTTGACCACCCCACTATATTATTCAAAAATGCCCCATTTTACATTCCTCAAACACTTATTTCTTTTCGCGCATGGTCTTACTTTTCCATCTTCAACACGAATTTGTACATCATCCACAAGAGTTATGTGTAAGTCCTTTTTGTTGGGTATTTCTTCACCATCCTTTTGGGGATCATCGTTCGAACTTGATTGATACACGCTTGATGGAGGCAAACTATTTCCCACAGAATCATCGGCTGTTGGTGAAGCATCACCCGGAGACATATCTCCAGTGGCACGTGACAAATGGTGCAATCGGCTAATTTCAGATGCTGAAAGTGGGTGTAGACTGCAGACGGTTTTTCTTTCTCGCAGAGATCTTTTTGAGGGACTAAGTGGTGGAATTAAAGATGTGGTGGAAAATGAACGGGTTTTATTAGAAAAACGATCTGCCAACACAGACGCTTGATGGGACAAGGATAAGTGACCATACGTTGGACTTCCTCCAGGTCCATCTTAAAGATACAAAAGAAAATCTTTTGAAATTACCTCAGGGCACAAGGGGATTACGAGTCATACCTGCTCCCTGACGGAAACTGGCACTTCGTTTTCTACTGGGTTCAGGTTCTAATGTCGGCATTCCAGTAGCCGACGTTGTCGTTGTCCACGCAGTGGCTGATATTCGACGTAGAAGACTTACTGGAATGTTTCTTTTTTGATATTTCTATTTCGAAAAAAAAAAATACAATTTAAAATTTAATGAAGAAGAAGCTAAAACAATTTGATGCTGCAAAAAATGTTATTTTTTTTTTAAAATTTTTTTTTTTTTGGTGCATTAGAAATGACCAAATCTCCTATCTAAAATAACTACTCGTACTCCTGCACCTTAGGCAATGCGCAGATTTTTTCACCCATGCAGGGAATCTCTTCTCCATCCGAGTTGGCTTCGGAAAAAGCAACTGTAGGCCCTACACGAGGTCTGGGAGATGCTGTAGTAGAGTTGTTCGGTGGTGAAAGCAAATGTGACAGAGCCTTTAACCCGCTGACAACAGGTAAAGGAAGACCGGTCTCAGCCAACATATCGGTGATAAGCCCATGAGCTTCAACTAACAAGGCCATGTCCAGGCATGAGACAGAATTCTGAAATAAATAGAAAAAAAAAAAATATAATTAAATTGTTAACCTCGTTTAATACTCGTTAATTGACTTCGTTCATCCTAAGAAGCAGCGTGTAGGTAATTAAAAGCTCGTTAATGACATTTGTCCCTCATCCTTTCAGAGCAGAGTTTATTTTTAGACTTGTGTATCGAATTTATGTCAAAAGAGGATGACTCAGGTAGGATTTAAAAAATCCTTAAAGTAAATTTTTTAGCGGGTTCATAATTCTATAAAATTTTCAATTGCTTCACTTAAGGCTGTAAATTTTTACTCAATCGTGACCTAATTTCTCTTGTCACCGTTTTTTGATAATATTGATTAATGATTTTTTTTCCCTTCCCCCTCACTTCTATTTTTTCCCTCATTTTAAAGATACTTGTTATTTTCGCTATCATCAGTGTTGTCATGGCAACTGCATCCCAGCAAATCGGCGATGACAAGCCAAACAAATAACCCGAGGTTTACACGAGTTTTTTATTTTTTTACTTTCTTAAATATCATCCATTGAAAAAAAAAAAAAAAATTTCTTTTTAAAGAGTCGCATTAACGGAAGTTGAAAAGTAGACCGGAAGGAAAACGTAGTAGAAATGTGGGCGGACATGTTTGCGCTTAGTGCCAATAATTTATTTTTATTCATCCTTTTGTGGTGTAACCATTAAGAAATAATAAACGAGAGTTAAATGAACGGGAAAACATTCAAACAAGTGAAGCGTGTGTTTGTTAGTGCGGCGTGACGAGCATAAACAAAAACTTACCTGACCAGCAGGCAGGTGGTTTCTTAAACTCATGGTTGGTAGAGAAGTGCGTCTGGGTTTGGCACCTGTCGTTGACGAAGACGAGGCTCGGCGCCTTCTGGCCCCGTGATGGGGGCCACCTTCCTGAGCCATGAACTGTGTCCAGTGTTTACTGACGGCTGTATCCACGTATTTGGCAGCGATCACCCCCACAAGTCCGCATAGGTAACCAACGTATGGCCGGGTGCGTGGGGGCAACGCAGTCAAATGTGAAGCTGAAAATGCTCGTGCCGCTAACACCAATAGAGCCGCTACCCAATTGGTGCTAGGGGGCAATGTACATAGACGGCCCCAGGCGCCTAGCAGAGCGCAGATGACCAGGTAGACGGGCAATTGGGCCCACTCGCACAGCCACTCGCTTGATATACACACACACGTGAGAATGTAAACACGACTGTGTAGACACGTGCGTCCGAGCGATAGTGCGAGCCAGTAATAGACGCAGACTAAACTAAAGAGCGGAACTAATACGTCACAAGCTGACGACCCCCATGTATCCACGAGTGAGAAGATGCTGCCGCATAGGAGAACAGTAGAGAGGAACAAGAGCATGGTGCAACGCCCTCTTGCCGCCTACTTTGGGGGAGGCAGTCACGTGATGCGTTCAAGCGAGAGGTGGAGTCTGATGCACAAGGTGTGGAGACGATGTGTTTCCATTCGAGGCCGATGGCCATTTTCTCACGGCGTTTACGGAGACGCGCAACATCGGACGAGACGCGCCAAGAATCCTGGGAGCCATCACAAGCTGGAATAGGTGGCGCCACAAGTCGTGGAACCACAATCACGTGCTCACTTTTTCTAACTCCACCTATCTAACCCCTCCTTCGCCTCGTGGTGGAAACTATGACAAACATGATTATAAAAATAAATAATTTAAAATTAAACTTGGATAAAAATTCTTATAGAATTTTTTTCCTTTTGCAGTGTAAGCAGAAGCAGCTCCACCCACATGTTATTTTTTTTTTTTTTTGCTTTGATAGGATCGATGAGCAGTGAGAAATTAATACTACATATTCAATCCAATCAAAGGTCACTTATATAGATTACAATTTTCTGGATGGAAGTGTATTGAGCTAATAATTAAAATTTGGCCTTCCTACAGAGACTACCTCAAATGAATATCATTAAAAGCTCAAAAAAAATTAAAAATCTCTGAGGAGAAAATGCAATTTTTAAATCTCAAGGACACCTAATCTGAAATTTAAATATTTTCTTCATTCAGTGAATTATTTAAAAAGAAAATTGTTTCTTGAGGTATGTCATTATGAAAGTGAATTTAATTCACTGATAATAAAAAAAATAAATATTGAAACATGTGATATGTAATAAGAAAGTGATAAGAATTAATTAGGTGTACAAATATTGCAGATGGTTGGTTTAACTTTGAAGTTTCCAGCAAGTTTTTGTTATTCAAAACAATGGAGCAATTTTGTGGGTCCCTGTTTTGGTTAAGTGAATGAATAATTCATTTCTTTTTCCTCTAATTGCCTCGGGTACATACAATCGTAAATGCAAATCAAGTGCAATTACAATTGGTATTTAGATTAAACCTCATTTTATTCTTAAGCTGAGTTACATTTGTATGGCATTTATTATAATTTTCCTGACAGCAAAAATTAATGCCGACACAAGTTAATTAAATTTTTTGTTTTCATATACTGTATAAGTGATTTTTGTTTCCAAATGAATATTTAAATAGGACAAATTTCAATTTTTTTCTTTCTTTTAAAAAAGGTTTTTCCCTTGGGGTTTTCATTACAATTTTGGTTGATTCGTTCGAGTTGCATACGAGGAAAATTTTAAGATTGCTACATTTAATCATGTTCATCTCCCAAAACATGTTTGTGCGAGCAAGAAATTATTAATATTTCCAAGTATCCATGCCTTAAAGAAAAATATAAAAGGAAAAAACAACTCATCTAAATTAAAACTTTTAATTTAAATGAGTTGTTTTATATGAATATGATATGAAATATCTTCTTTGAAAGAAGATATTCCATATCGTAGGTTCGTATTCTTAAATCAATTTAATACTGTATATTAACTTGGCTGAGAGACAAAATAGACTTGTCGCCGATCCCTAAACAAATCTGATTCACAATATTCTTGTATCAAGAGTATATACTCTTGCTTGTATCTCAAGCTAAAGCTCTTTTGCGGAGGATCTTTGAAAAATAGTTAAATTATTTTTCCACATGTGTAAATCTTGTTAATTTACACCCATACCTCTGCCGATGGAACATTCAATACATATTGTTTAACACGTACTTTGGTATCAATTTCAGTTGATATGGGTATAGTCAAACAAGTCCTCCTGGTTCGTCAAGAAAAAATACAGTTACTCACTCTCAAACTTATCAGTACGGTTTTTGTCACTGTATTAGTTTACTTTTGAAAGGCCAAATGATTCCACTTCAATAATACGCTTTTATTTTGTCTTCAAGCCTGAAGCTCTTGACTAGTATCAATTTGATGATTGAAAAAACATTATGTGTTGTATGCCAATTGCCGATCAACTGCAATTGCATACAAACTCTACACAAACTGTACGCCAATTAAAAGAAAACTGTACCTTTATGCACTTGCGTAATCAATGAACTTAACAACGGTGTAATGAATGTAGTTTTATAACTGCGATTTGTTGCATTTGCTGTACAAGTGGGGCAAACGTACAAATAAGATGACAAAACCGTATTAAGGTTTTTGAAACCTGGGCCAAATTTTCATATGCCGCTCTAACTAAGTCAAAAACCTTAAATTACGCCTCTCTTCAGTCCCACCTAATCTTTTTCCACCCTACGACCCTATTTGTGCCGTCCCCCCTGAAAATTGCCTCCATTACCTCCCATAGGGGCTTTGATAAATCCAGCCCCGATGACAGATGCCTGTATTTAATGAGATATCGTCTATTTATACCCATTCACTATAAAATGACAATTGTGCTTAAAGTTTGGGCAGGTTCAAACTCAAAACACTAACTCTAGATCGCTTAAACTGTATTTCTTACATATCTCTTGGAATATTCCATTCCTGGTAGTGCAACTGATTGATATCTGAGTTTCTTTAAGATAAGACACGTTTTATTTATTACGCATTATTTTAGCAAAACCCAAACAGTTCTATACTGGAGCTAACATCCACATAAGAGATATTGCATGCCTTAAAAGGCACTGATTTTAGTTACATTTCTACCCTGTACATCCTCATGGTCAAAGTATAAACAAAAAATTGACTTGCAATTTAAAAAATCGATATTGAGACTGGTTTGGACCAGGAAAAGAACTACTAAATTTTATAATAAATATTTTATTTTCATAATATACTATAAAGAATACTGGAAATGCACACTAAAGCAGCACCAGCATAGAATATGGTGCCAAGTTGAGTATTAAACAGAAGAAAAGAACCATAAATGGCAAAAACAATGGCTGCTGAAGAAGCAAATCCTTTCCAGATATTGCTGAGCTGATGAATGACAAGAGAAGACATAATGCCACCAAAACTAGACATGACTGCAAAAAAAAATTAGTTAAACTTTTAAGACACGGCATTTTCAAGTTTCTTACCAATGATCACAACAACAGACGGCGTATACCCATAAAAGAATCCATTTCCTTGAATGGTTTGAAAATCAGTATAAAACACGCCAATCACAGCAAAAATAATTCCCCATAAATACAAATACACGTTACAAGTCCAAAATTCCATATGCCTGTTCTTCACAATCATTTCAAAGTAGACACCTGGAATTTAATAGAAAAATAGATAATAGAGATAGTCAATTCAGGTCAATTTTTTAAAAGAATTAGTATTCAGTGGAAGTGTATTGAATGTATATCAAAGGTGTATACCGGCCTTTTATAACTTTTTGCGAGCAGTAATAATTATATCATTTTTTAGTTGAGCCCTAGACTAAGAGGTACAGATTGCATGGGTAATTTATAGTCAAAATAGTGTTGGGTACGATATAAACGGCCTCTTATGTTACAAAAAGGATATATATATGCTCCTTTTATAGCTGTTGTGTTCATAAGCCCTGCCCACTACCCAAAATAAGAAAAAATTGCTAATTATTACCAGCAAAACCAGACGTGACAGTTGTCAAAAGAACAACGAATAATCCAAACCAGTAGTTTTTATTTGCAGATTGGTCACTGTTTTGTAAAGCATGAAATTCCGAATCCATTTGAACTAAAACAACTCCTACAAAAAGCATCGAAAGTGAAAGCCATTGGAATATAGAGAATTTCTTCTTTAATAATTTTGCCATGAAAATAGCAGTTGTAATTATTTTAAGCTGATTTGTCACCTAGAAAATGAAAACAGTTGAATATTTTTATGATCAAAAAGACTAGTTTATTGGCCCAATCTCATTTGCTTTCAAAGTAGTACAATTAAATCCCATAGTAGCCGATATTATGGTTTCATGAAGCCTCCAAAACTTTTACAAGAGACTGCACACTTCTTATAGTTTAGATCTGTACTTCAAATAACTAATATTATGTATTATAACAACTGTATTGCAGTAAGAAAACTGCAACACCAACTGTCTCGTGAAAATTGCTTGTAATGTATTATATGAGTTTCACGCTGTGCGGGCTTTGAAAAGGTGAAATTGGAACTGAAATAAAACAAGAGTAGGCTCTATCAGGCAAAATTTAATTACACTACATTCAAAACAATCTGATGAATGGGCTATTAGAGACCAAACCTGGAAACTTGCTGCGTCTAAATTTGATAGTCCAATAAATAAAAAATTATTCTGTAAAGCATAAATTAATGCAGGAACACTTAAAGAAAATCCATTCCTCTCGCTATACAACTTTCCAAAGCTTGTTTTAACACTCCAGAAATTATTCTTCAAAACCATGATTAATGCTATGAGGAATTTAAGCATTTCAGTCGATAAAACGACGGTTGTTGAGTAATATTTCTTTTGTGACTCGCGTAAGGTATGTTTGACAAGGAGTACATAACCGGCTGTGTTACATGTTGTCATTAATAGAATTATACCTTTGGCAACGTTACTTTTACCTAAAAAAACAATAATTTTTAAATGGTTTGGTCATGCATTTGTATAGAGGTGTTACCTCTCATATTACAAATGTATAAGAGGTTGTGTCAAGTCAGTGAATCCATGGTCAAATATAGTCGTGCGAGTTGGTGCCAAAGTGAACCACGTGTTTTTTTTGCTTTGGGAGTCAAGTGAATTGAGTTGATTTATATGTGAAAATACTGGAGTGACATTTTGGATGGGGATTGGTGAAGGGTGGAGTAATTCTAAGCAATGCCGCTTGGAGAATGTTGTCATGGTTTTAACCAAACCTTCACTTAGTAACAGCCTTATACTCAACATGTTTTTATTTGGAGTATTGCACTTTTTCTAGAAGAGTCATCACTGCAAGTGCAAGACAAGAACTAGGAAATACCTAAATAAAATGGGCGGAAAAAAGTTGACTTAAACTGTCAATTATTAGTTAAATTTATTTTAATACAATTTTTACTACGGTTAAATAGATTTCACTATTATTTACTGGTCGAACTGGTTTGAGTAATTTTTAATTCGCTTAATTTCTGTAATTTACTCGCTGTTCATAATGATTTTGATTTTATTGTGATCAATAACGATCACAATAAGCCGCGGTAGGCCTTACGTAAATAATCGATAAAAAGCTGAAACGAGATGTAGTGTTCAAAATTAAATTTATGCTGAAAAGATTTGTTATGTCTATATTATCTTTATAACAAACCATAGTTAAAGTGCTATATTTAAGGTAAAATATTACTATGGAGTTAAATGAATATCATTTATCTCCATGATATATAACTAATAGCACCCACCTGGTTTTATCACTTTCAAATATCGCTTATATGAGTCTGGTCTGATTTACAAAAGAAGAGTCCGGTTGGGCTTGCGTTTGAATTGCGATCGAAGAACCGTGTTGCATGTGTGACACAGACATTGTTAATATCGATAAGTTGCATAGATTGTAGGAGAAGTAAGAATTGACGAGGTTAAAAACAAGCTGAAGGATAGACACGTTGTTTACCGTGTTTTAATCAAGAAATGTCTTTGGCTGACGAGTTGTTAGCAGATTTAGAGGATGGAGGGGAAGTGGAAGAGCAACAATATGTCCAGTACAACGATGAGACCGCGGCAGCGGAAGAAATGGAGGTGGAAATTGATACAAAAGTGGACACAATTCGACAGATTGCTAAATTACGCGACAGCGAAGAGGTGAGGGAAAATAATGAAAATAAGTTGATTTTACGCTTGAATAACAATTTCCTTTTATTTTAGTTCGCCCGAATAATGGCCGAAGTTGAGAAATTAATTTTAAAACCTCGCAAGGATGAAGGTAAATTTAAAATATTAAAAATAGTAAAACAAAGTCACGAGTTTTTATTTAAAAAAAAAAACATTTCAGTTCTTGGTCCAGTCGAAGCTGACCCTGAATACCAGCTAATAGTCGAAGCAAATAATTTAGCAGTAGAAATCGATAACGAAATTAGTAAGTACAGAAAACAGCTTTAACGGCGATCTTTAAAACTTTTTCATTCTTCTCTAGATATTATCCATAAATACATCAAAGACAAATATTCAAAACGATTCCCAGAGTTGGAGTCACTTGTTCCCGGAGCACTGGAATATGTTTCTACCGTTGTTGAATTAGGAAACGACTTAGATAAAGCAAAACAAAATGAAATTTTACAGCAGTTTCTAACACCGGCCACTATTATGGTTGTTAGTGTTACAGCATCAACGACGCAAGGGTAAATTAATATTAATTACTATTTGAAATCATTCTTAATATTTTTATTTTTATTTCAGTCAAATGTTGAACCAAGAAGAACTGAGCAAAATATCAGAAGCGTGTGACATGGCTTTGGATTTAAACAAACATAAATTAAGAATCTATGAATATGTGGAATCACGAATGTCTTTCATAGCCCCAAACCTATCAGCAATTCTTGGATCTTCGACTGCAGCTAAATTGATGGGTAAGAGATTAAGCAGTGTTCTGATGCAGTGATTATTTCTTTGAAAATAAATAATTTCCATTTGTGTTCCGAATAATCCTTTGACACTATTTTTATCTTCTGTCTTATATTAATGTTGCTTTCGTTATAGGTGTTGCCGGTGGATTGACAAATTTATCGAAATTACCATCTTGTAATATATTGGTGCTTGGTGCTCAAAGAAAAACACTTTCTGGGTTTTCATCAACGGCAATATTGCCTCATGCAGGATTTATTTATTTCAGTGAATTGGTGCAAAGAACTCCTTCGGTAAGATCATACAAAACCGGCAATAGGTTTAAGTCTAATTTTATGTGTTTTTAGGATTTGAGACGTAAAGCTGCACGTTTATTGGCGTCGAAGTGTACTCTGGCAGCAAGAGTTGATAGTTTCCATGAGAGTCCTGATGCTCAAGAGGGGAGGAAATTGTTAGAAGAAATCGAACGCAAGTTAGATAAATTACAAGAGCCGCCACCGGTAAAACAAGTAAAACCGCTACCTGCACCAATTGACCAACCAAGAAAAAAACGAGGTGGCAAAAGGTTTGTTTATTTGTTTAAAAAACGAAGAAACTCGTTCACTAACGAATTGTTTTATTTGACCATTTAGAGTACGAAAGATGAAGGAAAGATACGGCATGACCGAATTGCGTAAACAAGCCAACAGAATTAATTTTGCTGAGGTAATTCAGGGTTAAATCAGAGTATAAGTTTTTAATTCAAATGGTTTATTTACGTTTTGGAGCAGCAATTTCTAAATATCGAAACTCACAAAATGTCAGTTTTTAAAATACATCTGTTTTTCTTGTAGATTGAGGAAGATGCTTATCAAACCGATCTTGGGTTTAGTTTGGGACAAATTGGAAAATCTGGGACTGGTCGAATCCGGGCTCCTCAAATAGACGAAAAAACCAAAGTTCGGATTTCGAAAACACTTCAAGTAATTTAATTTTTTATTCATTATTATTAAAATAATACAAACAAATCTTTTTTTATTCATATTATTTAGAAAAATCTACAGAAGCAGCAAGTATACGGTGGAAGCACATCGGTTCGCCGGCAAGTGTCTGGAACTGCATCTAGTGTTGCGTTCACTCCGTTACAAGGATTGGAAATCGTGAACCCGCAAGCAGCCGAGAAAAAAGCCAACGAAGCAAACGCCAAATATTTTTCAAATACTGCTAGTTTTTTTAATGTCAAGATATAATTTTATTTCAAGCCATTTGTTTTGTATATATTATTAGTAAAAATCATTATCAGTAAAGAGCTGGTAAGCTTTCTCAAATTTTATTCCTATATTTTATTCCGCATAAATTCCTGGCACATTTTTTTCTAACTGCAGCCATCACCGGAGAACTAAATGCTTATAGTATCTCCTACGTTAGATCAGTTAAGACTTGCCTATCTAATCAAAGACGGTAACTTTTGAGTTCAGACATGTTATTACAAGTGAAGTATTTTTTAAATGAGTGTGGACAAACTTAATGTTATTAATTTAATGCAGATTACATTTTAAAGGATATACTGTATATAAAGATACATATAAATGCGGATGAAATGATACCCATTTATTTCTATCAATTAAGCAAACATTTAACAATATTAATAAATATAATTATTGCATAAATAAATAAACTATTTTTTTTATCCCAGCCGCACCCTCCAGTTGCCATGGCAACAAAATGGCGCTGGAGATGAGCTACGGCTAGAGATTTTAATTACTTTAAATTACACGCCATTCAAATTTAAATTAACATTACTAAACTATTCGTTTTAGTTAAAAGCAATATTTTTTGTTTGTTTAATATTAACAAGTGTCACCAGGCGGCAATGGTGAGCAGTTTCTTCACTTCTTCTCGTTCTTACGTAAGCGTTCGCCTGAAAATAGTTCACAAACGATCCCCCAAACAGTTTAAGAAAACAACTCTGAAATAGATATTTAAACGGTTTTATTTATAATAAACCTTAAATTCACGGTATTTTAATGTTCAAACTTGCCATAGAATAGAAAAGAAGTGCGATTGAGAGCCTCCGCGTCATCTAAAAGAAAGCCGGAAGTAAGTACACAATTGTCCACGTCTGTCCTCTCATCTCACGTGTCTCCTGACATTTCACTTGTAGCTCTCGTAGACTCGTCTTGTCCGTTTTCGGCTGCTGCTTGAATACGTGGTTTTTAATTCGTTCGTTTTTTAAATATTTTTAATGCGGTTCTGAAAGTTATTTCGAAGGTATGTTTCGAATTTTTGGAGCGATTCAGTAGTTTTAAAGCTGGTTTGGCTGGGCTCAAAATTCCTTTGTTCTCACTTTTTCAAGCCCATGCGTAATGGGTTATTTTAAGTTTAAATTACTCAAATTAGTTCAAAGAAATTTTAGAAAGAGGTTAATCAGCTTATCATTGGAATTTTTTATTGGATGAAACCTAAAATTTTTACGCGTGGTGGCCACTATATCGGTTGGCACAGTTTTTCCTTTGTTCTCGCCATTTAAGGGTGGGGCTCTTTTTATCCGGGGAAAGAACTATAACTTCACTACTTAATTAATTATTAAACCTCCATAAAACAGATATTTTTAAAATGTTACAGCTCGTAGGCTATTCTTGTCCGTTTTAAAGCTGGTTTGGCTGGGTTAAATTTCTTTTGTTCTCGCTTTTTCAAGGCCGTGCAAAATGGGTAATTTTACCTCAAAATTAGTTCAAAGAAATTTTACAAAGAGGTTAATCAGCTTATCATTATAATTTTTTATTGGAAAAAAAACCTAGATGTTTTACACGTGGTGGCCACTATATCGGCTAGCACCGTTTTTCCTTTGTTCTCGCCATTATGTGTGGGGCTCATTTTATCCGGGGATAAACTATAGCTTCACTATTTGATTAACACGATTCTTATTAAACCTCCATGAAACAGATATATTTAAAATGTTAAATCTTTCTAACTTTAAAAGGAAGCCGAATATACTTTACAAAGCAGTTTAGGTCACAATGGTTTGCTAATGGGATAACCGACCGAGTGTATACTTTGTAAAGCAAGCAGGCAACCTTAATACTGTTTTTTTAATTTTTTATATGAACAAATTTTTAATTGATTGCTTTTTAGTTTAATTTTTATTTGAAGTTTTTTCAAACCTCACTGCATCTAAGCTGAACTCAGAGAAGTGGAACTTTTAAAAAAATTTTTGAAGTGGTTAATTAAAGAAGATTAATATTTAATTTCATACTTGCACTTTTTTGTGTTCAATATTTGTATGAGTAATGAAGTACTATGAGTGGCAAATTTCTTTTTCTTTTTAAAATTTGTGGGTTGGCTAGAAAAAATGAGGAAAAGAGAATATTCGTTGTAGAGAGTATTCGCCATATCAGATCTTGCCTTGAATTCTATTTCTCGTCCAAGGATTAATTTCCTGTGATTTATTTATATTTAGTCATTAATGAAATTGACTCACGTGTTGGTCATTTGGCTAACAGAGGGAGAGTTGCTAATTGTCCTAACTGTGAATACTAAATATTGAATAAAGAAATTCAAGGTACCGGTATGTTTAAACAGGGCTCACGCTGGCTCTCTTTTTTTCTGCGCCATTTTCATGAAAATATAAAAAAAATTGGAGCCAATTCCAAAT
>JAQGAS010000637.1:0-39650 GCA_034686365.1 Pachymerium ferrugineum | reverse complement strand
GGTACTGCCAGGTGGAACCGGAAAAAAATCCACCTGGCAGTACCGACGCGCCACCATCGTTAGAACTGCGGCCATTATTAGAATTACATCGTCCCATTGTATATGCAGAGAGTTAGCGTAGGCTAACTTGTCTTACCCTTATGACGATCTGAGATGCGCAGGAAAGAGATTTTCTGTCTAACTAACGTTAATTTTTTATAAATAACATCACTGTACGTTCATATTTTTGCAGTATAATCTACCAAGAAAATAACTTATTCCAAGAAATAAACTTTCCATTTTGTTTTGGAAAGAAATGTCAGACTAAACCGCACGTTGAATATCGAACAAAAATACATTAAACACTCATCAATATTCCGTGACCACCACATATTTCACTAAAGGGGAAAAAAAATCTAATATCCACACACTGCCCCTTTAAAAATTTCAATTTACTTGTTACCACAATAAAATACAACCGAAACTTTTTCACTGGTTTGTGACGATCTTTGGATGGCGCCCAATTATTGGTAGTTTTATAGAACCCTCCCGGCGATTCAATTTGTCCATCTCCTTGACCTTGTAGTCTTTTAGATCACTTCCTACATCCTCTGAACTCTACAAAAGCATTGAGTTTTCCTGCCAGTTGCGACATCACTTACTTCTCACCTTTGACTTCTTGCATCCCTTTTCATTGGTACGACTCCAACAGCTGCTGTAGCCAATCTTTTGGTCTCTCTACCTTGAAACCACGTACAAAAGCTTCACTTTTTTCATCCATTTATTTTTATCTCCAAAGAAAATCTCTCATTCTTTTCCCAAAATATATGTATGCATACGGCAAAAACTTAAATTAAAAAAAAAAATTCTAAAAATATCTACAAAAAAAAAGTCAGACTTTTTCTCGAATAGAAGAAACCTGATAAATACGGGAACAGCTGAGAAAATTTGCAATAAATTATAGAGTTCCATAAGAGGGTTGAAGAAGCACAAAAAATGCATTTCGCTAGCCAAGTTGAACTTGGTTCAACTTCCATTTCCGGTTTTCGGCTGACTTTGCAAAGAGCAGCCATCTTCTTTCCCGTCTTCTCACTTCTTTACAATAGGTGAAGAAAGTAGTTAAAGATGAATTTAGCTGTATACTCAGCTCCTTGATAACAATAATCACTAACAAAACACTTATCGATTAAATCTCAAAAAACCATTTCCCCTTTTATAGAAAACTATCTAAAAATCGAAAAATAAAAGGCAAGCCAAGTATAAAAATCCGATAACTATTAATTCTTAGAATAACCAATAACTCTGATCCGTACTGCATCAACCGTCTGCTATCGACATTTCTTATGGAAGTGACCATTTATTACACATTCCTCAATACATTCCAATAAAAAAATGACTGCAGTGTTTATTGACGACTTTGTGCTTTATACCGTTTTCTTAAATTTTTATATATTTAACAATTGCCAGTTTGGAAATCAATCTAAAAAAACTATTTGACAACAGATTTTTTATCAAATAAAAACGCCATTATAATACACGCCGAGTTTGACATACAAATCGATTTTTTTCTTATTGATCTGACCCCTACCCTAAACTTGCAGAATAATAAGTAGTTGAATTGCAAATTGATAACAGTGAACAAATGTCCAGCCAAAGACTAGCAATTCTGACTTCGTCTCCTGCCTGTAGTCTCTTATCCATTTCCTTTCTTTAATTTCCTTTCTCCCATAATGCATTCTCCTGCTCTCTTTGCTTTTATTTCCCTTTTTATCTCTCCGAGTCTTCGCATTCCTGTTCTTCTTCTTAACCCAACACTCCCTTAAATATTTGCGTCTCTTTAATACTACATTAGAAAAGGGTAATCCACAATCCTTAAAATTTTCTAATTATATAGTTGAGAAAATAAATTTTGCGTCTGAGCTGTCGGGTGTAATTAAAACTTAATCTTGTTCTCTAGTAAAGCCATGTTTAATGTGGTACTGGTACCCTTAATGATAAATTATTATTAAAGAAGACTTTGTCGGAATATTAAACGGTTTTAATATAGTGCAGACATGGTACGGTTTTTCTAGTATTATTACGAAATTGTAATAAAACCATTGCGGAGTACTATAAATCTCAACGTTTGGGTTTTTGATGAATAATGAAATTTAGTAAAACCAACCGATATATGAAAAATTTATTGTGTGTTAAAATTACTTATTCCATCTTATCATTTTAATTACATATTTTTAGCTTTTAATAAAAAATTAAAGTTTCGTTATCCGCTTTTTAAACCTAATTATTCTTTAGCTGAAAATTCTCAGCTTTATGAATTGAATTATTTTTCGCCTGCTGCTTACGATGACCTTTGAGTAGCCCTTGTTGATATAACCACACGGCTGTGTGTTGCTCAGACAAAATTGACATAAGCCGCAAAGGAGTCAAAAGGTTAGGGTTGCTCACTGGGCATTATCAAATTTTTTTACGATGTTTTAATTTAATTAGAATTCAAACCGAGGTAACTAAACCGTATTAAAAGTAAAAAGGAAGCGTTGTAAAACAAACAAACCTGTCTAAAGTGTAATGTAAAAGATAAATTTATCCCAAACCTGGAGGCAAACTTGAGAAATTATTTGAAAGCTTTTGAAAAATCACAATTAATAAACCCCTCCTTTCGCATGAATCATTCACTCTAACATCTTCCTAATTCATTATATTCCAAATCATCTTTTATTGAGCCAAAAAAAAAAAAAAACAGAGAGAAGCAGTTATCGATTTCTCAACTCTTTTCAGCATCCACCACCAGAGGGTGCGAGGTGCTGAACCGCGCAAACCCGAGTCTTTTCTCCACTCAAGACAGAGCAACCTGCGCCATTAGTTACTTGAAGACGTCGGATTGAAGCGTACGACAGGTGAGTGGCGGACTATTTCCCAAGCCAGCGACCTAGTCATTCGGCACTTAAATCGTGAGCACCGAAACGTTAGCTCTCTCTTTCGGCCGCGCCACGCACCCGCACGCAGTGCAACCAAGCTGGCATGACGATTTTTTCTCCTGAGTAGACTGCTCAGCCCGTGATGGGATCAAATGTCGAGAAATTAACCAGTTGGAGGGAAATTTATCATCACAAAATTCAAGGATAGAATTGTCAACTTGTAGTTATGGTTTTGCTGATATGAAGAGTTGTGCCATTGAAAATCAACCGAAATATGGATCGTTGGGCATATCTAGGTTTCATTCTGTCCTGTTTCGGTAAGTACCAATTAATTCTATACTTTTTCTTTTGTTATTATTATTATTATGGCTTACTGCTAATATCATAAATCTCATCTCGGCATCGTTTTACCTTTCGAGTTATTAAATCCCGAGTGTTTTTTTCTTCCTCAAACTTAAGAGTTCATAAAGTTATGGCGGGTTTTAAATATTTATATACGCATATTAACCAAATGAATTCAAATGAAATTCAATTTTTTTCACTAAACTACGAGTTAATATATTTTCCTTAAAAAAATATAGCTCTAATATACTCAACGCATTGCAATAAATACAGCACCACCTGTCATGTGGGCAAATATAAGCAAAAAAACTTGCAAGTAGATACATTTACAAAATAAATAATATGTAAAAATATTAGTTTAGCTTGATTGAAACCAGAAAGAAGTGTAAAGAAGCTTTTAGGTAGCCACCTAATTTATTTTTCTAAAGTGAATGAAACACGTGATAATTCTCTCTTCAAAAGATACGTACTTTGGAAGTTATCTATTAGTTTACGATTTCATTTGCAGCCAACATAGGAATTCATTTGAAACCCAATTATTTTCTACTCTCTTCCAATTTGTTCCACATCCAATCGTAGAGCGACAAGAAAAAAACCAGATTGAATTGAAACTTCATTCTCTTTGGCTACAATCGAATTTTAGTGGTGGGAATAAGACGCTGAGTAAGGTGAAATCTGGACGATTTTTTATTAAAATGAAATTCTTCTTTTGGTAATTGCCAATGAAATCAAAAATAAATGAAATTCCATTCTATTTTTTTCAATTTTAACTACGTTTTTATATATAATCATGAATGTTTTCACACATTTCCCCAAATGTGGATCAGGTGTGTTTCCTCACCATATTTGACTGAAATGCAATACATAAATTACAATGGATTAGCGTCAGGTTTGCCATTCAGGTGCGTTTTAGACGCGAATTCTCAAATAAAAGTGCTAACTATTACAATTGAGTTGGGTTTCTAATACAATTACATGCAAATTTTGTAAATCGATTTTAGAGAGTTGGAAAATAGAATAAAAAAAATAGTGTAACGTTAAAAGAACACTATAATTTATGAATAAATAAATATATCGAGGTTTTACGTAGTGAATTTTTTAGTAAGGTAAATATAATTTTATATTTAATTCATTTTTTTCTTCAATAAAAGTACATTTATTTATTAATAAAACTTTATTTTGAGGTGGAAAATTTTCGTTTGGACCAAGAGGTCAATTTTAGCCGGGGATCAATAAATATTGAACAGACTTCAAGAATTAGATCTTAAATCACTCTTGGAGAAATGTACTGTTAGAATTCTTGCTGGATCTGTTTGGATTGTATCGACCAATGTGTTAACATGGCGTGAAGTTAAAGGGATAGTTTAGTTTGCGGAAAAAGAATTTTATTATGAATATTTAATATCCAGTTAAATTATTTTTTTCGTTTAAGTTTGAAATTTTTTATTTTGAAATAACTAGTGGAATTGATAACGGAATAGGGCTGCGTCGTTCGTTAGAGTTTTTCAAAAGGTTTGGAATGAAATTGGGTTTTGTGATGTATCAGGTGAAGTGCGCAGTCGCAAAAAAACAGTTCCCTTGGGTTTTTTTTTTTTGCGGGATGTAATGAATAAGGATGTAACGTTGCCAATTTTATTGTACAGTTAAGTTGAAAAGATATTTTTAGTGTTGAAATATGGGTTTTTTTTCTAGTTATTTTCAGTTTTTTGTTGTGGGTTGGCGTTGCTGTAAAAAGAGAATTCCGTTATAATATCGCCGTTGGGTCGGTAATTGGCAGCACTTGTTTTTGAAAGAATTAAAGAAAAGTGAAAAGTGATGTATTTAAAAAAATTCAAGAGTAATTAATATTTGGACGTTACGTCAACTTTGAACAGTTAAAATCATTTTACGAAATGTCGTTTTACGCTTAAAAAACGCGGCAAGTTGTAATAGCCCAACACACTCAATATTAAAAGAACGGGGTTAACTGTTTGCACGAAATAACAAACTGAAATGTCGTAAAGATGGTGAAATAAATGAATGGTTAAAGGCACTATAAAGTATATCAAAGTAGCAGTTTTCTGGAAAAAGAGTGTGATATAAAAGACAAACAGTGGTTAACATTAGAACTATTCTATGAGCAACTGACATTAGTTGCAGCATTACTCTTGTTGTTAAAACAAACTTCACCACATCTTAGGGTCTGTAATTTGAAACCATTTTCGTACTGCAACTTAATTTATTGTATCGTTGTTGCGTTTTAATTTGTTAACAAAAAAGTGTTTTGACTTTATCCGAGAATTGCGCATTCGTTGTCTTTGTACACTAATTTACCAAGGGAAATAATTGTCAATAGTACAGTTAAACAATAATAATTTTTGACTGCTTTTGCAAGACATTAAACATCAAACTACGGCAGTCAAAAGGTTGCACAATAGTCAACACATCAACTCAAGTAAGGGGGCGATGTCGCTTCGGCAGTTTTAATAATGGCCGCAGTATTCTAATAATGGTGGCGCGTCGGTAATGCCAGATGGCATCCGGTAGTACCGAAGCGCCACCATTATTAGAGCCGCGGCCATTATTAGAACTGCCGAAGCGACATCGCCCCATTGAAAGTTAAGGCGTAAGAATTATTTGAAGCCTAGTGCTATGCTATTGCTAATTTACTAGGCAGGTTCGGAAAGTTAATTTACACCTGTAAAATCTGACACATGTGTAAATTAACGTTTTAGCCATAGTTTAAATACATTTTGCAGTTTGGAAGTACAAGTGCAAGTGCTCATCCTTGCAGAAACGTCCAAAATTGTCGTAGCAAACCCTAAATTACAGCAAATTTACACGTATATTTGTGGTTACATGGGTGTAATTTACTTTTCGAATCCGCCTGTAAGATATTGACTGTACACGAAAACATTATAACAACTTTGCATAACATTATCAATTTCACAAAATTTAACTTTCATGTTTTATTATAAAATATAAAAAAAAGTAATAACAATCTAATTTGGACTACCTGATTAGTTTCTCCAAAGCGCCTCAAAATAATATACAGAAAGCAAATTTTCAACACTTGCAAAAATTAAAAATTAAAAGAAAAATTAAAGCAGCAAAACGCAGACAGCACGATACTTTAAAATAAAAAGTTAAAAATCCTGCGGTTAACAACAACAATTCCAAACTTTAAAAACATCCTATAACACATAAAAATGCTACTAAGCAAATTAAAACGTTGACCCTTCTACAACAGTGTCACTTTATTGCTTTCATACCTAGACAGACCTTTCATCTCATAAATAATTATACTCTTACACCCAACTAGACTTTCCTCTTTACTTAGATTATATACTAATTTTGATTCACTGCTACTGTCTAGATCAATATCTCAGATTGTTTTGTGGTTCAATAGTACCGTGCACAGAGAACGAGAGAAAAAACACAAGCCATCCTCTTTAATTGTTTTTATTTCTCTTTTATTCCCGCCTTCCGTCATTTAATGATGTTTGTCTTTTATTTCATCAGAAAGTAATCCAATGTCAACCTAAAGCCATGTTACTTTAATTGAATTTATCACCTTTTTATTTGTTGTCACATGATATTTAATAAAAGCGCATTACTTAGCTGATAGCATCTTAAAAAATATGATATAAAAAAAAATTCATACTGTAATATACGTGCTAATGGGCTTACTAATTGCTCACCAAATGCCAACCAAGTATTGATTTGCCAACACTTTTCGAAACTTGCAAACTCATGAGAGGACCTTTTTTAATTTTTTAATTTGCATTTCTTTTTTCTTTGTACACAGCTCAAGTTACTTTGTAAAAAAAATGGAAGTTTTCATTAAATTTCAATGAAGTTGTTGGACTAGAGAGAAAAAGAAAAGATCTTAACAAACAAGTAAATTATTTTTTTGGGAGGGGAATGACGGCTTTGTTTTTAAAGTTTGGTTTTGTAAATCGGGTGTAGCGCCACCTGGTATGAGTTTTGGTTAGTTGGGAAAAGTGGGAAAATGGCAAACATAGCATTTTATCCAGTTGACTTTAATTAAAAGCTAAAAATTAAGCATTTTTATGAATATTTCAAATGAAACTCTATCCTTGAGGGAAAAGGCCGTTTGGCGTAAATTTCAAATGAAAAACGACTTTAATTCTTTTGGGGATCGTGCACGATGCTCAACGACTGAAATCCTTACCTCCCTAGAGATATAAAAGACAATATCAAAACCAAAATGAGATTACATTACAGGAGAATAGGGAAACATTTTAAAGTTAAATAAGCACAAGGAGAAGAAAAAAGAAGTGAGAAAGAAAAAAGATGTGATAAAAAAGTTTTCAAACGTGAAATGGATTGAAAAGATTTGGTTACCTAAGTTAATTACTGGTAGTGGTCTACTCACATCACGCAGTGGTGATTTGGGAGAGCCCTGAAAGAATAAAAAGAATTGATAGTTGAGCTCAGATTACGTTTTGACTGCCACAAAGATGCAAAAAAGAGGAAAGTGTTAATCGTTGAATGAAGAAGAACATACTAATGGACTATAAGAAAATATACTGTCAAAAAAGAAATACAGCTTGATGCTGCAGGAGGCTAGATATGTAACAAAATTCGACATAATACAAAATAAAAACGATTTAGCCTAAAGAGATTGCAGTAGCCAACTGCATTGACTAGTTAATTCTGTAATGCCGTAGTTCAATCTACATGTACCCTGCATTGTCAACTAATCTAGTGAAGCATTAATATATGTATAAAATCATGAGGTAATAGTAGTTATATAATTTCCTGCAGGAAGTTATTTTTCTTTCTTAAAACAGCAAAATACTCACTACTAGTGACCACATTATAGAGTCAGAGGTTCTACTGTTTATAAATTAGAGCCTGCTTAGGGCGATCTTAGATGAGTTGCTATTTCTTTTGTGTTAACTAATGACCCCTATTACTTTTATGATATTTTATTATACCTATCCAAAAGTCACACAGCCTAAGGGCGTAGTAACTTATCTTTGAGTGTCCAACAGTTCCAACAAATCCTTACTAAACTGTTGAAATGCGAAGAATAAAAATAATTCTTTTTATAATGACTTGTAAGCGAAATCCATTCTTTAACTAACTAAAAGATTTCGGTTATATTTATCAATATTAAAAGACAGCTGTAAGTTCAACTTCGAAATTAGTTTTGTGTGAGTAAATAAAGCTAAATTTTGTTTGTCCGGTAATAGACAATCAAACAAAATGCTTCCACAAACACTAAAATGTCAAAGGAAACAATCAATCAATAATTAATCCGAAATGATGTTTAGGACAACACGGCCCAATAAGTTAAAACAATAAATGTAGTGAAATACAAATAGTCATCAAAACAAGTAGAAGCAACAATATTACCCAATCAATAAGAGTTCAAATGTTCAACTGCTGCGAGTCACCAGCTCTTTCCACTTTCTTCTTTTCAATTCCACAGACATTATACAGAAATATTTTACCACCTTAGTGAATTGAGATAAGACAAGTAATTGGAAACTTTATCTTCTACTTTTTTTCCCCCCAATACTCTCACTATAAAAGTTTCTCCATTACAAAATTCAATATACTTCCTTGATATCAAATTACAGCACCACTCTAAGATAAAACTTACTTACGAATCCTAAATGGTTCCGGGCAACAGAATTAATTACAAGTTGAGAGATATTGACAGTTCACTCGATTGATTGAAGAGAACTGCAGGCCACTTATTTATAAGCCTTAGCGCAGTGCGTCGTACCATCTAATCCACTTTTAACTAACCTAATTGGCTTTAATTAATGTCTCGTCTACCTAAATGAAGCTAAGTAATAGTTTTGGTCAGTTGCAACCAGTTTGTGCGCAGGCGTAATGGAAACGTCTGTTCACTCATACGTAAACACCCCTTTAGCTCGCAGTGATTTATTTTGTTTTACTAATGCAGAACAACGTAAATGGGAAATCAATTCGCAATTGATTTTTAATGTACTTTGAGTTGTGACTTTAAAACTTAGGTGGCTGGAAGCTAGAAGTAAAGTAGCTTGGAATTCAGCCTCGAAGTAACCGCAAAAAAGAATGAAAAAAAGTTTTTACAGTGTCTCACAGTTCCATAGGGAATGTAAGGACAACAAGAGTCAATACATCCAGGACTGGACGACATAAGGCAGGCTCACTGGGAATAAAGGTCGGAATTACTATGAAAAACAATAGTGTTACCTTGAGGTAGAGTAGTGGTTATTCTCTGTTCAATTCTTTTCTGCTTAGGACGCGTGGGAAATGGCCTAGTTATTTGGTGTCTAAGGTTCATGGTCAATTAATCCCATCACTGGGGTGTGTCCGAAAAGTGTTAGGAATAGGTCAGTGTTAATCGGGGCTTTAAGGAGGGATGGAATAGATTGAATTAAAAAAATCATTACGAGAGAAGAACTTTTTATTGAGAACTTTCAGCTTAGGTAATAACATTAGACACGAGGTTACAATTAGAAAAGTACTGCAAATATTAGATGCGTTTCAATGCAGATATAAAACTCAAATCTTTTTTGAGTACTTGTTTATGGAAATATAGAACTATTGAATTTTGGCTGCTGTTGGCCAACAATAGAAATTAATAGAGTGAATCCAAGAAAGTAACAACCACTTGCTGTCAATATGACATTTCTTCAACATGGCCGCCTTCAAATAGAAAGTGGGCAGCTGTTTCAACATTCAGTTGATTAATTTCTTCTATGAACAGGCCCTAGGCTTGATTTTCACATCATTGCCAAAAAATTGTTTGCGAGAAATAGAGATTTTATTACAAAATTCTAACTCTAATTTCTCGCTTATACAAAATTAGCTATACAAAATGATGTTCACACTTGGTTCAAATCAGGAATAATGCGGATGCACAAGAAAGAAATGGAAGTGGCGCAACACTTTTAGTAACCAATCGGAAGCAATTGCCTTGCTGACTTCATGTTTTCACCAACAACATGGCGCCTGAGGGCGACCTCGATCTATTGTAATTTTTTGTAACCAGTATTGGTTAGACATATCATAATTATAAAACTGCCTTATTATAGAAATGCGTTTGAGCTACGGTAGTTTGCAGATGGATAAAGATAAGTTTAAATCCTTTAATAGCTCAATTAAAGAAAGAAAGAAAGAAACGAGGCTTAGCATCGTCAGCAATTACTAAGCCCATACGCGACGGGCAATATCAAATCTATATTTGGTTAAACTAGCACAAATCATAAATGGGAGCACCACTACTACACCATAAGAAAACTAAAACTAATAACTAACAGATAAAACAAGAGCTTTATTTGGCATAATGACTTCTACACCAGTTTCTTAAGTTTTTGCGTTTATTTCTTTTCCTGCACCAATATTTACTGTAAAGCTTTAATTATGTCATAGCTTCCTATTTCACCTACTTGAAAAATTGTAGTAATTAATTTATTCCTACTTTACTTCTATAAAGTAACACCGAAGAAGCTTAAAATAAAGTGAAACCTTATTAATACATTAATACAGTCTTCTGCATCTTTAATGTTTATTTTTACTGAGACTTAATTTCAAGAAGACTTATTTGCATACCTAAAAGGCCACATGGGTCAAACTTTTGTCTAAGAGGTGACCAAGGAGACAGACGAGATAAGAATTGTTAATACAATAAAAACAGAAAATCCAGAAAACAAATAGCCTTTCCATTCCATTCTACTGCATAGATAATGTCTTGATTATAGCCAAAATATTTTAATTATCAAAATTAATTCAATTATATTTCAATAAATTGTAAACCTAATTACAGTATTATTTAAGCCTGTTGGCTTACACCATTAACAGGGGGTATGGGAAATATTGTTTTTAAACGTTTGCCGGTCAGATATCTTTGTCAATTTTGTTTCGGGATGTAGAAGAGAAACCGCAACCAGGACGAGGCAGAATAGGCATACCTTTGGGAATTATTAGCATGATTTCCGTACCTTGTGAAACAACTGAATTCACTAATGCTTTTGACTAATTAACGTTTGCCCACTGGCATTCTAAAGAGGATATACTTAGGAATAGGAGATAATTAGTGCAGAGGGAAAAAAATCAATTCTAAAGTACAATACTTTAACATTCCTGAATGTGCAAATGGGATAGGGAGAAAAGATTAATTTTTCTAAACGCTTCAAAAATTCCATTGCTTCTCTGTGAATGATTTGACCACAAATGGTTGGGAAAATTCCCCAAACGCGTGAAATTTTTTAAATTTATTTTCAATTTTTTGATGCATTTGTGAATACAAATGATTACTATTCGAGCAAAACCCGTGAAGAGTTATGACGTCCATCAATCATGTATTGCAAAAAATGTTCTATTTCTTTCTTAGATTTTTTTTTTTCAATTCAATTTTTACAAAAAAATTTCAAATTGTATATTCTGCACAGACAAATTGCAGTTCCATTTCATTTTATTTGATCAAATTCCAATTAAAATACCGTTAAATATAAACAAAGGGTTGTTTAATAGATTAATAATTTATATTAATCCATACGAAGGAAATCAATATTTGATAATGCAAAGCAAGTATTGGGACTTAGTCTTCAGTAATTAATCTGTAACTGATGAAAATTAATTAGTTTAAGCTTGTAATGAATTATTGAAGGCTTGTAATGAATTATTGAAGGCTTATAAACTACATTTCAGAGTTGGGAATTTGGTTTAGTGACCACTATTTCATGGATCAGACCGTTTACGATATGAATCATACAATAGTGACGTACGTGTGGGTTATATTAGCTACATAAGGTTGGTATTCTTTTGACTGCATAATAAAATTATAGGGTGTGTAGTCAATATTAGGATCAATGTTGGATTAGTTATGAAAGTCAAGTTGGGTAATATTTTTTCTCACTTTGTTTATTCAGTGTGATGTGTATTATTAATATTGAGAAATTATTATATGTGTAGGTGGTCATTCACTAGGGGTTTTGCCAGTCACATTTTTTGTGCTATAATTGCAATTGTAACTTTACGTACGCAAACATGAAGAAATGCACCCTGCTTTTACGCCGTAAGAATAATCAATAAAAGACCAAACTCCTTGTAAACTGGTAAACGTAAACTCCAAAGTAACCTTTGAGGGTTGCCCAGCAAAACAAAATTGTAGCATAACTATTTTAACAATTTTTTGTAGTAATTTGGCCAATTTTTTTTGCAGTTTTGTTACAATATTTTTTTGCAGTTTTTGTAAAAACTGAAGTTTTTCTGCAAGCGGCAAAAATTACTGTCGAAAACTGCATTTTTTTTTGCAGATTGCAGTGGTATAAATGAAGGGGATTGCCAAAATTTGTTCCAAACTTTTTGATACAATGATAATCGTCCAGATTTATCAATAAGACAGTAATGCACATACATGTGATTGGTAATTCCGAAATTGAGTTTGTTTCTTCAAATAACTCATGAGATGTCAGAACTAGTTGATGGCTGATTCCAACTTCGCTTTTCTATTGTTAAAGTTTGATGACCAGAAACATAAACCACCTACAATAGTTCACTAGATTTACCGAATTGTGAAGCGAGTTTGTAAGTAACACAGAAATGTTACTAGCAGAAGAAGAGTATAAAGCATAATACTGTCAGCGACAGCTAAAGTCAGAACAAATCGAACTAAAAAAGTCAATTAAACAGAAAAAGACTGACAGGAACCACCCTCATCAAAATCAATTTTAAAATTCTCAACTAAACGCTGCTGACGGTGGAAGTTTTCAGTGTAGTGGAGAGAACTATAGAATTCCGGGGAAATATTACTAGACAACTTTTCTAACCTAAGCACATTGTCTATATTGATTAACACTTACGGCTCACCCTATTAACGATCTGTACACAGGTTAAATTTTTTTATGTATATAGATAATTCCAACACTTTTTGCTTAGTAAATTTATTAAAAGTTAGAAAATTTGTATTTGAATTTACAAGTGTGATTATCTAGAAAAAGCTCTGTCTTGAGACATATGAATTTGATTAAATGTGCTGTTAAGGGAACAGTGGAATTAATAAAAGTAACAAATGTGATGTGATAAAGATGTAAGTTAAGAGTTGTAAAAGAAAAAATACAGGAGATTGTTACAAGGTAAATTGACAAACACATCCCACGCGAGATTGTAATGGAGCTTTATATATTGAAGCGTAAAGAGATGTTGTGACTGAATTGCTAGATCCAAAGGGAGATAACGTTATACATGTAGTTGCAGCCACGAACAACATCTGTTCCATTTGTTGTAATCAAATTGAAAACATTTATGGAGCAAAATGATCTCATTAATCATAATCTTCCACTTATTAAAGAGTGAAATTGTAAACACATTTGAAGTACATAAAAGAAATAAATTAATCACACAGAACAAAAGACGATAAAGAAAGGTGGAATTTTAAAAATGGAAGTTTTTTTTTCCTTATAATGGAATTAAATTAAGATCCTACCACAAAAGAAAGATTCACATAAATGTATAGACAATTTTTATTGGCTAATAATAATTTATTTTAGCAAACTTTAATTACAAAAAATGATTCTTTCTTTTAAAAGAAAGAACTGTTATTCGAATTGTTAATGACATTGAAGATGATTGAGTCAGGATATTTAAAGCAGTCGTTTTCATATATGGCTGGTAACTTTATATCTTATTAATTGAATCTTTTATCTTTGACTGCCATTCAATCATTTATCTTTCATTACGTTATTTTAAACATCTCTGCTCAATAGGGAACAGTTGGAAAGGAAATGAAACAGCTGATAAATATTGTATTTACACAATCTGGTAAAGTCAGTTCATATTACGTGTAATGCAAGCGAGGCAAGGGTTATGTGATTGAGTGAACCTATTAAAAAATTTGCGCAAACTGGCTTATCCTATTTACCAACTTAAACTTATGAACTTACATTGGAAGTGGAGTGTACGGTGGCTGAGGAAACAGATTTTTTGTCTGCATCTACCTTAAGTTATACGTTCCTAATGGGATCGCTTCAACTAAATCCTTGTATAATATCCAGGTTTAGTTACACGTAAACTTAATACCAGCTGTCATGATCAAATTGTATGCATAAATATTTATCAGCTGTTAATTTCCTGCTTTTGACCTTTCTATTGGTTTTGAAAAAAATGTTTGTCTTTCAAGGCTTTGGGGTTACTTCGGTTACTTTTATGAGGTGTTGGAAGTTGGTGGTATGGTTGGCGCAGAAGGCTAAACTTCATTTACGAAATTGCAAGAAAAGGTACAAAGATTTGCATGTGAAAAATTTTCAAATGTAAATTTTTCTCTTCTAATTTCATAAACGAGACTACTTTCTATTCCGCAATAAAACACCAAGACGGGACCCTCCGCCCTCTTTGGGAAAATTGCAATTGCAAAAAAGTAATGAGTTTCAATGAAATAATGAAAGTTGATCATGAAAAGTCATGCAGTCATCCTGATACATCTAAGATTAAAATCATTAAAACTCTATTGGGAAGAAGAAAAGTAAAAGTTTTAAATTATAAAAAGAAATGAGTTTTTAAACTTAGAATTCACAAAAGATTATAATTTAACACATTTATTCATTTTTGTTGACGACAGAACACACATTATATTTGTTTTGCAAAATAGCCCCTCCACTTAAAAGTTTTATTCTCTTTTAGAACAATATTTGTTGTTGTTCAATGAAAGAAAGAAAAGGGTATTTGTATAAAATATTCTGGTTGAGTATTGAATTTAAGAAAAGGATACAGTGTTTGTATTCAGATTCGCTTGGAGGTTATTCTTCAATTTACAATTCTGTTTCTACCTGATTTCATGGCGTACACCAACCTTTAAAATTCAGAAGAGCGCCTTTGCCAATGTCGCGTCTCATGCAGCTCTTCACAACCAAGCAAGAGGCTTAGTAAGCAGATCACATCTCTGGAGCTCATTCTATGCTGTTGCAGATGGGATCTTGTAGCCTCGGTTTAAAGGGAATGAGTGACAGTTTCAAGATGGTGATTATATAGAAAAATACTTCATCTATCTAATTACATTACTTGTATTTTTATTCTAGGCGTGGTTATTTTTATAATTAAATTGAGGTATTAAATCACACAGCGGTAAGTCGCGTTTAATATTTTAGGCCTACTTTTTGGTTACATCAATGTTTTAGTGTTTTTTTAAGCCAGGTGAATTATGTAATTAGATTAGGAAGTATTAGATGGTATTGTAATAAGATTGCGGAGATTAAGTGCAATAAGTATTAATTTGAGATTTTTAATTTTTTTTTTTTTTGTTAGGGGATAAAATTAGATTGTGATGAAATATCATGTGTGAAATCTCATTACCCATTGTCATAGGATTTGTATTTGATTGATGTTTAATACAACTTACAGAAGTGATTGACAGAGTTACATCCGGGCTAAATTAAATCTATCAGCGTTTTATTCGGAAGTGTCAAATTGGAGATTGAAATATTTTGCCTGTCGGAATAAAATTTACAAAAGGTTCTAAATAGGCAATGTATTTTAGTAGAAACATTTCTAATAGATCCAGCAGAGTAATAATTATTAAATTCACTGCAGGCATGATTATAATTACAATTATAACGTGTTTTTTTCCTATACTGCAACTATTGAGGCTTGCAATTTAATGCGATGCAACACGCGGTCACCAGTTGGCGACACTTTAATTGTTGCACGTCAAAATGGGTTTGGGTGCAATGGCGGAACGAGGGCATGGAAAAGGATAACTTTAGGAATTTATTGTAAACAAGGTGAGCGCTTATAGAAGTGGTGGTTGGACAATATTCGGACCTTTACTTTAATAATTTTGTAAATTATCGTATTTAAACAATGATTATTCATTCTGTCGTTTAATGTGCAATGCAAAGCATCTTAACTTTTATAATTTTAATTCATGTGCAACTTTAACTTATAAGTCACACACATTCTAATGAAAGTTTAGAACATCTTATATGTATCCAGAGAAGTGTTTTTAAACCGCTTAAGAAAATCGTTTTATCAACGCGCCTTCACCTAACACCTTTCAAATTAAAGTCTATGTAAAGCGACAGGAAAAACTTAAATTCATTCGTTAACTTGTGACTTGACTGAAACAATTTACAAGTTGATTTGCACTATTGATTTATGCTTTACATGAAATGAATACACTATGTCGTCTAATTAGTTGCTAAAATGTCACCATGTACTACAACACTGTAATTCAAACGTTAATTGAGGGTTTAGTTATAGTTATTAAAAATTGCATTTGGTCACTTATTTAATTACTGAACTTTCGCACATACAAAAGAATCGTTTAGTGTTATCTAATTAATTGAAATTGACAAAGTGGAACCATTTATTCTGCACAAATTATACCATTGAAAGTGATTTTGTGATTTACACGAACAAGTAGTGAAATTACTTGCTCCTCGCATGGTATGTAAATGGAAAGTGTGCTAATAGGGCTCTGTATTGTACCAAGTGTCAGTCATAAAGAATAGTCATTATACTCTATCACAGTCATTAGGATTTGCTTGCTCCACCAAAGCCGCAAAGAGCTTAAACGAGGATCAAATAATCACTAGCACGATGTGTAACACGAATCAGTTTTGAAAGAAACTTAATCCTACAAATTGAAAAAAAGGTGAAAATCGATTGCGACATGGTTGCTGAATTTTTGTCAGTTGTTTACGTCAAAACTTTTAAAAAAGCTTTTAAAAGAGGATTGCTTAATAACAAAGAAAGTCATCTAAAATGTTGAACAAATTTAGATCAGAAGCGTTTCGCCATTAAAATGACAGATAGCTTCTGTTATAAACTTGAGTACTTTTTTTTAAAAAAAAAAAAAACCAAATGTTGTAAACTGTATAGAAGAAGCTATTGAATAGTCCCTCCATGCAGATTAACAACAGAACCAAAATTGCAATGTCTATTGTTAAACTTAGATTTTTAAAGGTTGACTTTTTGATCAACTTTTGTCCATATTCCATACATTTGTTCATAAAATTCTCATTTTTTTTATTTAAAAGGACTAAAAAAATAATAGGGGATTAGCCCAAGGCCTTACTTACAGCTAGAAACGTGACTTAAGTGATATCTGGTGTCCATACCGTGGTATTTTGTATGCAATAAGCGACCTCTATAAGTCATGGTGCTCAATTCCCTAATGAGGATCTTTTTGGGTACATTACAAACAACTGCAGTGGTATCTACGGTTTAACTTTAAAGCCTAGCTTACAATTATTTTAATTTTATTAAATGGGCAAGGGAAAGCACGTTTTTCGTTACAAACAATTTTTTTTGTTGCTCACTTTTTTCACCATCAGTGGAACAAGTAAGTGTAATTTAATGAAGTTTATTGTGTACGGATGCAGTGATGTTGACTTATTGGAAACTTCAGCTTTTTCCATGTTGTTGACGCAATTAATTTTATACCGGCCGTTTAATATTGCCTAACTTTATTAATTCACTTAAAATAAATTTGAAAATTTTAATGAAATAAGGATTTAATTTTCATTTTGTGATAGACAGCCAAATTCATATAATAAACATGATATAACCACTGCTCATTAATATCAATTTAATAGAGTGGCCATTTTGAATTCCCACGAGTCGTCGACTGCACAATTTAGGGTTTGATCATGAACGTGGTCTGAGATCTTAACGACGTACCCTTTTAGATGAAAATTGCATGTAAGTCGAGTATAGACATGTTTTAATTTAAAAATCTCTGTCGACACAACAATTTTTAATAAGAAGAAACCTCAAACTTGTAAAAGAAATTTTCTAAAGGGAGATTATGGCTAACCTGATGGTAGAGAAAAATATCTTGTCCTTTTATGTGGGATGTCAACTTTAAATTTTTAAGAGAATGAAATATGAGCCAATCAAATTAAACTTGGTGACTAAGAGACACCCATTGCGTGTGACAGTAACTGGCTTTTCAAATATCAAGTCCTCGCACACGTAATCACGTTTTTTTTTCCTATTTAAATCGAAAAGTTAATGAGCTGTTAAGGTTCGGCTGTGTTGATCGCACAGACTCGTTTTACTCTTTCAAATTAATTACCCGAAAGTAAACCTGTTTTTTGATGAATTATTGATAAAGTTGCAGGTGAAACTCTACAATATACAATTTCTAAAATTACAAGGTTTCGATATGGACGTTAATAAAAAGGATGATGGAAAGGTTTGAAGATAACGGAATTAGGATTTTATAAAAGGCTTTCTTTTAGCCGGTTAGTGTTATAACCCCGAAGATATTAAATGATGGATTAAAGGAAGTAGTTCCAGTGCCTCTAAAATTATTATAATATGATAAAATTGTGAACACGGAAGAATAGTCAGGATATGTTGAGAGTGTTAGCATAATTTCAAAATGGGCTATAGAATCCTTTTAAAGCGACAGACAGAAATGAGATGCAAACCTTGAATTTGGTAGCAGGAGGTTAACAACAAGGCAGAAACGCGTAGAGAGTCACAAAAAAAATTCTTTTCCTCTTATTCCCTTCTCATAGAAAAAAAAGAATGAATTGTAAAGAATGTTCTTGGATTGGGCAAAGTTCAAATAGAAATGGTTATCGAAGTAACACGTGACACCCGAACGATAACATCGAACTGCAATTTCACGCTATGAACAAAATGTCTGCGCCACCTGCAAACATAAGCAATTATGCAAACACGCGCGTCTCCTTTTTACCAAATTGAATGCTATATTTCATTTTTCTTACTTGTCAGCAAAAACATTTAGTAGTGTTGTGCTTCCATAACATGCCGTAATCGAAGAACTACATCTGTCAATAAACTGCCATTACAACAATATATGGTGCACGTTCACCATAAACTTTTCAAACGCATCTGCTTCTCTTCTCACAATATCTTGATAGGTCAAGAAGGGGAACCACCATTCTATATTTCTTATCTCACTAATTGACCAGTTTCTGCCATTTCCTTGTCCTTTAATAGAACAAACCAACTTCAGTTAATTACAAATACTTTAAAATTAATCTCATTTACCAATCACAGTGACCTTTATGTTACTCTTTTAGGTAAGATTAAAGCGAATTTATTTGCTGAATTAAAAGTGAAGAAAAGAATTTATCTGTGAAAATTTTATTAATTAAATTCTAGAATTTATTTTGCAGTCATAAAACAACATTTATTCAAATAACCTTTAAAAAGATGTTTTAATTCTACAATAATTTTTCCTTTTGTTGTAAAAGAGGGAAAAAATGCTTTCAGATTATGTGAGCTTTGCCCAAACTGTTCAGTGTTGCAAACATTTCATTGCGAAATGTAATTAAAATGACTACTGGTTCATTCACTGTGATAATCCCACCCCATTCACTAACCTAAACGTGGATTAATTAACAAAAGGAATAAAAGCTGGAGAGAAAAAATAAATTTTCAGTGATGAAGTTTCATCTGAAGAATAGAGTCGAAATTGGATTTTGGTTTGAAAAGGAAAGGCACTTTCCTCCTGTGTGTGGTAATGTAATGACGGTCACTGGAGTAACCATGCAATTGGATTATGACTGGTGAACTTTTTTTTTCTTTCCAACGTTTTTTTAAAATTTTAATCTTCTTCATTTTCCCATTTGAGACCATAGGTTTTATAGTATAAAGATTTTGGAAGTTCTGCCACATAAAGGAAGTTCATAAAAGATTAATGCATAGTATATAAAAATTTCCAATTTTTTTATATAATAAAGGAAAATCAATTTCTAAACTGTTTTTACGACAGAAGAAATTGATGTCACAGCTTGAAAAGAATCTTATAAATATAAATTGTCAGGAAGTATTACATCATTTTCAAGATGGTGCCTGCCCCTTGTGTGTTTGAAGGTGGGAAATAATGAAAAAGAGGTGTAATTATCGTTGAAAAAGAGAACTTGCAACATTTTACGTAACTCAAGTAACTTTCTCCGTACATTTTCAGTTAAATTGAACATTAAATCAAATTTTAAAAGTTTGTTTATGCTGCTCTATTCGTGCTTGAGATGCATAAAATCCATTTTTCAGGAAAATCTTTGAATGCGATTATTAGGGGGTTTGTACAGAACGACTTACATATGGCGCTTATGGCATAGAACACAGACAATGCTATTGATTAGAGGCTTTTTCAAACTTCGTGACGTAAACATTTAACCAAAACCCTGACTTTAATTGCATAGTTTGTCGTAAAATTTCAAATGTGATAGTCTAATTTTTTCCATATCAGTTCCTTCTAAATATAATAATCTTATGCCTATTATGTGGCAAGTCATATGTGAATTGCCACATAGTAGTAACCAGTACAATTTCACACCTGTTAGAAAAAAAAAACAAAAAAAAACAAATGAACTTCTTAGACCTACAATTGAAGATTGGATCGTTTCATTACACTGTGATGTGATTCATGCAGAAAAATCAAAAAATATTAAAACTAAAGAATTTAAATTTTGAAAATTAAATTTCCCCTTTCAAATGGGTTTACTTTTTCTCTCTAACACACTTTCATACACAACTGTGTTTAAGCATTGTCATTAAAAAGGAGAGCTCTTAAACAGTTTAAATATGACCAAATATTTAAGCATAAAGTAAAAATTTACATAACATACGGTTTATTTCAAATGACATTTCTAGGGACATCTGACAGCATTAAAAATGTTTAAAAAAATTTGCGCAGCCTGGGAATACAAATGACAAAAAAAGCATTAATTACTAATGTACGGCAAAAACTTACAAATGAATTTTTGATAAGTCTAGCAAATCTAATCACTAAAATGGAAACAAAAGTAAAATTCACTATAAAGCTATTACCAGAAGACGCCAACTTAAATTTTCAACTCGCATATTATTGACATGTTTTGGCAAGGAAATAGTGAAACTAACTCGCCCTTTAATTAATATGAAACCGAACAGCAATGCTCAAAGTTTCAACACCCGTTGGAAATCAATCGCCAATTGAGAAAAGCCTAGTCAAAGTCCCCTCTGTCGCTTAACAAGACAAACACAAGTAATCAATTTGAAATCAAATCCCCATCACCGCACACTGTCTAAAGCTTCAACTCACCACAAAATCGATTAATTTAACATCTCGAATCCTAATTTATTTTACATAATTCACTTACAATAAACCAAGAATGTAAAAAAAAAAGTCGAAAACTTTGATTGAATGAATCATTAAAGTTTAATTTCCAAAGCTTTATTAACGGTTGGGTAAAAGGAATGCAGAAAATTGTGCACATGTCAGCGTTTCTTTTTCTTTACGTAAACCATTAAGTATAATGATCACCCCATCCGTGAAATAAATCTTCTAACCTCAACTGATGGCAATGGCTCAGCAAACAACTGTATTGCAGTCTATATAACTTGATGATCTTTTCTTCCTCCTACCATTTTGAGGTCTTGACCCTCACATGATGTCGGACAATGTCATAAATTCGACTGACCACTATTGTAGAATGCTTGGTAACACGGTCACGGTTGGTAGCTTTATTGTACACCGAGTCCACCATGGACATGACACTTGGCTGCGCATGCTCAGTTAACCCGTGACAAATGGCCAAAAGAATGGTGCAAAGAAACAGTCCTGTTTGCCATAAATTTTCAAGAGGTTTAGTTCTTAGTTCGCAGCGTGTTGCTTCTCTGAAGTGCAATTGCATTTACTGCCACACACAAGTGTATAATGGCAGTATTAGATGTGAAATGAGTGTAAAGAACATTTTTTATTGCAAATGGCCATCACATAAGACGGATAGATAAGAGGTTTGTGGTAATTGTGTATCACGTTTTTCACCATGTTTTACAAGTTGGATGATAATTTCTCTTTGGGTCATGCCTGAATTTTCGTGATAAATGTAAGTTTGCAAGTTTTAATTAACACCGCCGTGTCATTTAACGTTATCTAATTAAGTGGCTCTTGAGAATATCGTGTAGAGTATCGATTTTTTTGATGTATCGAGTTTTATTTTTTGTTTTTGAGAGAAAGTGCTGAAAGGTTTTTTTTTCTCTCTGTAAGTTCAGTGGTTGTGTGTAGATCCAGGGATATAAAGATTTTGTGATTTCAAGATTTTCTATTTACTAAGACTTAAGTAGAAAAAAGTGTGGTTAGATGTATAGGTTGTGGAAGCTTTTACTTTTTGAGAATCCTATTTTTTGTAGATTTAATTAAAAGAACACAGAATGAAGGAATTGGAGTTTGTCTATTCATTAAGGGATTTAAAGTTATTAGTTGGTATGTTTAACCAATGTCTCTTCTTCTTTGTTATTTCTTCATTAAAAGTAAGACACCGAGTTTTTGTTCAATTTAGAGAAAGTATAAAAGATGTAAGTACTATAAGTCGTTCTACCATCCTCACTACTAGGTGGAACCATTAAACGCTTTTACTTTACAAATGTTTGTAGTATAACGACTTTTTTTATACACATCTTTGCTGTGCATAAAAAATGAACATCCCAAATTTACATTTACACCAGATCAATTAAAGTTAAACCTATGTACATTTGTGTACACAAGTTTAATTTAACCATGTTTAGGATTAACCATAGACACTATGGATTGACTGAAATTGGTGTAATCCACCATTTCTCAATTTTTATTCCAGTTAAAGTAATATTACAGCCATTATGCATTATGTTTTATAGAATTTCTCATTTCTTATTCCAATATCAATTTCTGCTGACTTTAATATCCATTTTTCGAGCTCTCCATTTTTGAGGCAACACAACCAAATGATAATTTAATCAAAGTCTTTCAAACTAAGTAAAATTTCAAATATTCAAAAGATCCATCTTCTGTACATTCAACTTAAAGTTTTATAATTTTTTTCTAACATTGGAATGAGAAAAAACTGTAAATATTTAACATCCTTGATCTCCCTTTTTGGTGAAAGGGTGTGGAAATGGAATCAATACGTTTTGCATAAATATACAAATTGAAAACGATTCTTCACACCCGAAGAAAATCTATAAAAAAAAATTCCAACTTGCATTTGGAAAATAAAACACTGAAGAAACCCTTTAAGTGAATAAAGGAATAAGAAGTAGAAATATCAAGTCCTTTAATAACTCATTCTTTTTCCTTGTTGAAGTAATTAATTGCAGTCTGTTTCATGTCCCGCATTGGTAATTGCATCTTTGGATTATAATTGTAAAGTTATAATTCACAATTCCTCCTTAATAATTCATTGCACAGTTTGTTCCTGTCTCATATTAATTATGCTTCTGTTTCTAAATTGAAATTGCATGTTTTGAATTACTGGGCTAGATAAAAAAAATACTTTTGGGAGTGGAATTCATCAACATCACGCGTCAAGTGTAATCTTTAATTAATTTCGAGTAGTGGACAGTTCAAATTTCCAATTCAGCAATCAAAGTAATTCAACTTGACCGAAATTGTGTGAGTAAACTGTCAAGTCAATTTCAAATGCTGTTTAAGAGTTGGCAAGTAATCTCCGCAGTCTGACCAATTCATTAACTCTCGAACAAGAAGGGATTTTTCGTTTTTTGATAGTAGAAGAAAAAAGAAATTGTATGTAATTGTATCATGGGTTTGAAAGAATGGAAAAAAATTGAGAGAATGTTCCTTTCAGTCTAAGAGAAAAAAAATATGTTACTTTATCATTTTAACGGGCTTAAAGAGAACGGGAATAAAGTGGTAGCAGTGGTTTAATAGATTTTGAGTTTTTTTCTTGGTTGCTCAATGTGATGTACACTTTTATTGGAGAATATTTGGAATTTAGATGAGACTCTTAAGGCTGGGACAACTTTTTTTCTTTTTTACAATGAACTGATTTATTAATCACCAAAAGTTAAGTTACTTTAGTTAAACCTTTTTTAAGATTTAAATTTAATTATAAACGAAGTTTAAGTGAATGACAATTTCCTAAGGATAAGCTTAGTTGTGAGGTACAGTAAACGTCAGCCTTCCGATTAGAGATTCAGTGATACGAGATTTTATTATTTTGAAGGGATTGGGTGATAAGATTCAAATAGATTCTAAGATATTGCTTGTAGGCTTATTTCAGATTTGTTGAGATTTATGGATTTGACCAGATTTTTTTGCAGATTTTTCTCTTCCTTATGCGGTGGCCCACAATATATTTTCTTGTAGCAGCTATGACAGTTTTAATGTGCAAGCCATTGATTAAAACACTATTCATACAGCTGGAAATAATAATATAACACTTCTATGAGTGGTGTTATCAGTAAATTATACTATGTTTGATGGATTGTTTCTAGAAAAGAACTCTGGGGAAAAACGAGTTATTTAAATATAATTAAAGTTTTGAATGTTAACAGTTTCATTAGATTGTTTTTACAAATTCACGAGTCTAATTGTGTGTAAATCATGCTTTTTTGTGGAACAAAATTAATCAAAACAGTGTTTTCAATGCGGCGCGCAGTCTTGGAGCCCATTCACTTTATGTAGCGACCCTGCATTAAAATTAGAACGTGAAAATTCGTTAGACAAATGCATGTTATTACTTCCCTTCGTTTTATTTAATAAACAAAATTGCAGTGCAATTATTTTAGTTGGTGCTGTCTGGTGAAGTAATAAAAAACGATATTAAGTAAAGGGAGGTGGGATGAAACCTTCAGGTTTTATGGTGCAAATTCTTTTTTTTTTTTCAGCCTAATAATCTGGAGATTTTGTTGATTACTTTTTTTTTGGTGTTAGAAACAGTTGTATTTAATTATTTATAGTACTAGATTTCTGCATGGACACATCATGCAACTTACATTGACCACACACTCCTGCTCGAATCAATGGCGACTGTGGAGGGAAAGAAAACTGCACCTTGTCACAACCTTTGACAATTTTAATAATTAAAATCCGATAATTCGCGCACCCACTACAAACCATTTCTGGAGAAATCAATGCGGGAGACAGATAAAACGGTAGTCCTGGACAGTTTACTTTCAGTACACACAGTTTCTTTTTCATCTTATTTCTAATGGTATTAGTTAAGTATATGTTAAGATTAGAAAGCAATTTAGAAAGAAATTTGGAGATTATGCGCACACAACGCTCTACATTTGCTTATTTTCCAGCTGTAAAATATTGAAACTTATTGAACTTATCATGCGGTCTTACTGCTGTTTTCCCAAAAACTACAATAACTGCATTGAAAAAAATACTATTGATAAACTCTTGGAAAACGATTGTAAAGCTGAAAATTTACTTTATAGCTTTCTAACCAAATTGCTGGCATTGCATTATAACACCAAAAAAGAGAAACTTTGATATATTTACAGACGAATTTACAACTTTCCTTTTGACAGGTATTTGTAAGAACTTAAAAGTATAAAACTTAAGAAGTGAGCCCTTGTATCTTAAAAATCTGCAATAAGTGTACAAGTATCTCACAAGCATTGCAGATGTTACAAGTGCTTTGTAAATTATTATTTACATAATATTTGACCATTGTGAACTTTGTCATTTTTGATGTGAAATAGAACAGACAAACCCTCCAATCAACTTCAAAACAATATAAAGCTGAAGCATAATGATAGTATTAGCAAGCTCTGCTGATGAACATATGATTATCAAATGATGACATTCTCTTGCCCTGCCTTTTCTCATAAATCGTTCCTAATTTTTCTACCCAAGACTAAAATAACTCCCATGGCACTCATATTTATCGTACAACGATTTTTCCTGATTACCACTTGGTCATTTCTCATACAGATTTTTAATCAACTATCCACCCTCTATTTATATTTAAGCACAACAGATTTTTTTAAACCATTCAGTGTTACCCTCTAAACCTCAATTCGTTTGGAATTCTAAACAAGACAATGAGAAACTTAGTAGTGAAACTGGACTGTTTAACAAGGTTTTTATTTCTTGTTCGGGTTTCGATCGGCAACTCATTGCTAGTCTTTTGTGACAGGATTAACTTGTAACTTCTGCACGAATTGTCTGCAGAAGGCAACAGGAAACACTTGAATACGAGTTAGCAATGTTCATTATGGCTAGTAACGTGCTTGTATTTCATTATGTTGACATTTATTGGCACGAGATCACCAACTGGCTGGCCATAACAATAATATGTGCTGCAAATTTCTCTTTTACATGCTCATTTAGCTTAGAAGATTTTTCTAAACTAAACAACCAAAAATGAGGCAAATTGTACAACTTTGATGACACATGATTATACACCCATTCAGTTGACTAAATAGCTCAATTATATCCATTTAATGTTTAGTTAGGCGAAAAAAGAAATTTTTTTTGGTTTACATTGGATTAAATTTATGAAGCATTTCCATTCTGCTGACTGTTAGCAATCTTGAAAAAAAATTATTGGCCCTGATATGGTATTCAATACGGCTGTCGTCTGCTTTTACAGCATCTATCATTTTTCTTGTGACAAGTTATTGTAAATCATATCATGTTTTTTCAACCATGATGAATAGCTGGACAGGTTATAGATAGCTCAAGGCGTATCGTTAAATCTCTTCTTTTATAAAGGTCAACGTATAGTAAAATTGGTGCAGTAATGAAGCGGTGCCGACTTTGCTAGGATCAGAGAGATTCTCCTCGTAAATCACTTTATTTTACAGATAGGACTAAACTTATCAACGATAGATAAAAATGAAATGAAAAGAAAAATTCTTGTGGGAGAGTTGGAGGTGACATGTTTGGGTCATGACTTTAAAACATTAGGGTTATGATTTTTTTTAAAGGGGACAAGTTTTTTTTGATCGATAGTGTATTGTTATCTAAGAATTGTTTGGCTGTTGTCAAGAGATAAAAACGGGATAAATCAATTTTAAGTGCTGGTTTTGATGAATGGTTAGTGTAGTTCACTCCTAGGAAATGGGTAAAAAGTATGACCCAAATTTTGGTAATGAATATTAGTGTTTTTGATTGTTCAAAAAAGTCACCCAAAAGTAAAATTAGTGTACAGGAATTGCATTTAACAAAAATTATAAAACAGATCATCTGTGATTACTTATGACTGGACTAAGGCCACTGTATTACACTTGCTGATACTGACGTCTTCAAAAGGTGTATGTGCAAATTGTAACTGTTGTATTAGACAAAATACTCCAATGACCGAAATTTTTTACAGTCCTGCTTAGCATAAGAGTGTGTGGCCCAATGTCGATTGCATGTTGACATAAAACATCTAGTTGTCATGTAATGGTATCATAAGTGCAATTTATATGGTTTAAGTTGTATTTTTGTAAAGGGGTTGTAAATATAAAGATTTCCTGGAATATGCAAACATGTTACATATTTATAAGACTTTTTTTGTAGAGAAGTCTCACAAACCCTTGGCTGTTTTAAAGTGTAAAATCTTTTGTTGTCTGGTGTAAATGCCTCAAAATTACCTAGCATACGACACAACACTTCTTGTGACATTACGACACATTCAGTAAATCTGAGATATTAAAGGAGACACCACAGAATTTTAAGTGGGAAAAAATGTGCTCTCTAAAGTTTTTACCTTCCTCTTGAAGTAATTACTTTACACCAGGTATAATTTCAAAATATTAAGTCTTAGTGGTCGTTTAAAAGCACTTCCCGTCTCTTGAGTTTCCTGAAACTTCTAAATTAAACAACCAAGAAAAATTGATATCAAATACTCTAAAACCTCAACGCATTGAATAAGCTTATTGGGTATTGCACCTGATTAATTTTAACTAGGACGAGATTCTGAAGTGAAGTTGGAATAAAACGTTGACTTTCCACAATTTTTTAAACTATATGACAAAAATGATTTGGGAAAATTATTACTTATTGTATTTGTAGATATACCAACACATTAAATCCAAAGACCCGAATGTTTTTTGAAAGTTTTGCAATTTCACTAGTTTCAAAATGAAGTCATGTCTTCTAAAACAGTCAATCTTAGACATTGGTAACTACAATTGATGTTTTTCTGGATCCCACTTAGCAGAACACAATCTTCTAACACATTATATTAAATAATTAATCAAATCACTCATTTTATACGACACTTAATGTCAATATTTCATTCTCCTGAGGCCTTTTTCAATTTCATATAAATCAATTTAAAAAATTAATTTAAAACATCATCAAAATGATCATAAACCAGATAAAAACTCTAAACCACAATCCATTTTTTTTCTTTCTTTGAAGCAGTAAAACTTCTATAATGTCTCCTTGTGGAATTTTTTAAAGTTATTTTTTCTGAAGAACAAATATTACTTTGGAATGAGAAAAATGTTAGAGGCTACACTTTTTTAAGACACACAAAAAAGAATAAGTATAAAAAAAATCATACCTTAACTGTATTTCATTTAATTTCGTGACTTGCTTTTCTTTTGTAAACTGGAGTCAATTTTCAGAGTGCATCGTCATCGTAAATAATTTTGCAGTTGTAAACTTAGGAAAAAGAAAAAAAGAGAAGCGATTGAAATTGAAGTTTGAATCAAATTCATGTAGATCCATCTGTCCTTGTTCTCACGGGCTTGCAGCATGAGGTGCGGAGAGATTTGAGAAAATTATTCAACTTGAAAAAGAAACCTGTAAGTACAATAAGAGAGAGAGAGAAAAGAGGAAAAAAATGGTTGAAATTTTGTAAAAGCAGTATAAGGAATCATTTTAGTGTAAAAGAGAAAAAGAGATGACGTCGTTAACCCTAAATTACGAAATGCTGATGGTATCAGAAACTAGCGAGAAGGAAAATGTAATTTATCTTTTTGTATAAGCTCAAAACGAAGTTGGAAGAAAATATTTTTTATTACTCATACATCTTTCAACACAAAACATTAGCCTGACAAAAATGAGCGACTTCACAAGTGCTATGAGTTTGAATTTTTTTGTTTCATGCGTAGGGCATGGGTGAGAATTATTTTCTTGGGAAACATCAAACTGGAACATGCAAAATTTAAAGGATGGCTTTGGAGCGTTGGAAACAAGCAAAAACGTAATACAGTAAAAGAATAATCAACTGTTGAAGTTGAGATTGCTTGCATTAAAACTTTGTTGTTAAGGTTTTATAGTAGTTGTAAAATTCTGCAATGAGCTCAAATAGCTTAAATACTGAAATTAGATAAAGACTTATTATGGGTGTTATATTTTGTTGTACTGGACTGCTAAAAATTCATAATTAGCTTTTCAAATTAGGGTTGGCAAGGTTTGTATTCAGCCTAAGGTGATCAACTTTATTAAGTAAAGGAATTCATAAGTGCTGGTACGAAAAAGACCCCTCTTGGACATCGATGCAATGCTTTGCCAAAGTAAATATTTGTCCAATTCCATGCTGTCTTTTGTATGTTAAAAGGGGCTTCATGAATACATAAATGCAGTTTGGAGTATGGATAATGTATGTAATATGCCAACATCATACAATTCCTATTTACACAAGGTGCAATTTCCCTTGGACTCACAAAAATACTTAAATTTGTTGGAACAAGCAACTGGGTACATCTAATACAGTTGTTGAAGGTGATTATTGTGGACTCTTGAAACGGTGTACATTCAATAAGTAGAATCTGACTGTGAGTTAGGACACGAGTACTGAAAAGTGTAATCGCAAAAATAAGGTATAAATGGATTAGGCTTTTGAAAAATCTGTGTGGAGACTTCTAGAAGAAAGTAATATTGTGGAATTACAACTTTTCAGAAATTATAGTAAAACTTTAGAAATTCAATATTTTGGGTCAATTTACTGCAGTTTTCTGCTAAAAAAAACAAGAAAGCGGAAGGAAATCTAAAATTTTTAGAGCAAAATTCCTGCTGTGCCCTAGTTTGATTTTTTTAAATCAAAATGTTCTGTATTTATAAAGTTTCCAATATTGCAAGAAACAAGTGGCAAATTTTGCATGAAGTGATTTAGTATTTCTAATGACCATTACCTCAGCAATTTGAGTTAAGTATTCAAATCCATCTAATTTTCTAATACAATAAGCACGTTTTAAATTGTAGAAAGTGAACCCTTTGTTGTGTTTTCTTTAGACAGAATTTATTGAATCTACTTTTTCATATTCCATTTGTATAAGAATAAGTAGAAAAGTTCGTGTGGAAACAATTGAAAACTCTTATTATACTGAATTATTGAGAAAGGAAATTTAATTTAGCTGGTGTTGTCATATATGTTTACCGCTTATTTTTTTTGACCTGCGTTTGTGCAATATCAATGTCTCATCTTCTTATGATGTAGCATACGTCTTCATTACGTCGCGTGGTCAGTTTTGATATAAAGAAGAAACATCAAAACGTAATAAGTAATATTGTTTATAAAAACATTTCAACCCATTATGAAAACTTAGTAATTTCAGTTTTTAAAAACATATGAAATATAATATTAATAAAAGTCTTTATATCAAATTTCTTTCATCTAGTAAAGTATAATAACCTAATAAGTCCATGAAAATTCCAATTCAGGAGCAAAACATTTGAGCCGATATCAAATATCAGGTCAATAAATTCAGATTTAATATTCATTCCTCCAAACCCGCATTATCCATCAAAACTTAAAAAAAAAAAGAAGTTTCTTTACTCGAATCGATCATCCTAGTTGATCATTCTACAAGACATTGAGTTATCAATCTTACTTCCATCCTTACATATTCGTTGTCCTTCACTGGTTTTTATTGGGCTCTTCTTGGGAAAGCTATAATTCATTATTTTGCAACTACAACGTTACATGGAAAAATGCTCGAACATTTTTTGAGTTTTAGTGTATAAAACCGGAAGAAGATAAATTGTCGTGAAGACGAATGAGAAAATATAGGAATTGGACTGTCACGATGTTACCAAGGGACTTGTGTGGTTTTACGGCTCCCACAGGTGTTGAAAGGAGCCAACAAGAAATCAAATAAAGTGTGAATTATACTAGGTGATGCCTATAGCGTGCTCCGACTAGATGTGTTTTATGGAAATGCGAGTGAATAGGAAACTGAAGCCTTTGTACGCTTATACATATTTATGCCGTGTAGTGTATAAGCCTGGAGCTGCAGATAAGAAATAAGCTACGTCGCATCTCGTGTTATTTGGGTGCAGGTTATTACTGTTTTGACTTATAAAAATTAACTCTCTAGTTTTCGGTTAGGAGAAAATAGTGTATGGTTATTGCGGAAACTTTGTTTTTTCTTGGTTTTAATAAAGATATGGTTAAAGGCTATTCCGAGCGTAGCCGTGAAGAAGTTCTGCTTTGTTTTGTTTCTCTTCAAGTTCAATTTAAGAAATATGATTTTCTCTGTTTTGTTTTTGTCTACATTTTTTCATTATGCATGAAAACAATATTAAACTTTTTAAATTTTTTAACGTGTTTGGGTTGAATCTCTTTTATTAGAGATTTTAAATCGAATACAAAAGTTTGCAGAACTAATTATTTGTAGCTATTTGTAGCTATTTGCGGTATTAGTTTTTAATTTTTTTAAAGCATTAACTGTAATGATTGGCATATTGATCAGCTCATAGTGTAATCCTAAAAGTTTTGGACGGGTAACATTTTACTTAATCAATTCTGGTATTTGAATAATTGATGAACATTTCAATTTTCAAGAACATTCTGAAACTAACGAAAAACCAAAATTTGAAGGCAGGTTTTGTAACCGAATTAATTGCTTTTCACATGACTTTGAGGTACTGAAAATCGAAACTATTTTGTCTTATTGGAGCTTTACCATGTGCGTAACTTTTTTTGTTTGGAGCGCTCCATGGAGTAGAAGCCACTCCAGGTTTATGAGAACCCAATATTATAAAAGATAGAAAATTATATTATTTATTTGACCTTTTTCAAGCTTGTAGACTTTGTTTTACACTTTTCTGTCACGATTTTTTACCAGTTGCTCCAGGCCGTACATAAGAGATTTAAGAGAGAGAGAAGCCAATTCCCTATCAAAAATTTACACATTTCAAAAAAATCTTCTCCATTATAAAGATGCCTCCTTAGGCTGGGAAAATGCTTACAAATAGACACGCCAATTATATGCGTAAAGAATTCTCGCGGAGGTTTTTTTCTACACTTCTATAATTCTTAAATCAAGAAAATCAAGAAAATGGCTATTAAATCATTAGTTATTTGAACACGTTGCATTCTTTAAGTAATTCATAAGACAACTCGCCTTTTGAAATGAAATTTGAGTCTCCCATGCTTTTGACGTCGAATTGCCGACTTGTCATTATCTCCATGGGCGGACAAGTGAAACGAAACCTACTGTACAATACACATTTCCAACCTTTGAAGTTAGAACGGCAAGATCTATTTCCTTTATCATCAAAAGCTACCCGCGTTATCCTTTTGGCACAATTTCCTGAAACAGATTTTCTCTTCAAATAGATTAATTATATTCAACGTTTTTATCATGATGTTAAAATTTAATTAACATCATCAAAAAGAAAAGGAATTTTTTTAATCCAAGTTAAAAAAAAATTAACCCAAGAAAAAATTAAGGAGTTAGAAGTTGAAACGAATGTGCGGAATGTTAATAGACAAACTCATTAATAAGATTTAGTAAAAACAAAAATTCATAAGTGCATTAAAAAGTAATAAATGACTGTCTAAATACTTTTTGTTAGTTATGATGATGAATTATAAATGAATCATTTGGAAAATCTTATCTGTGAAAGGTTTATTTTTAGATTAAAATAGATTTTATCTGGGTTTCACAAAAGAACCATTCATTTTTGTTCACACGTTTTTGACACTGAAATAGGGCTTATTTTCTTTCGTGACTATTAAACACCGGACTGCATCCAGTGGGAGCTATAGCTCTTTCTGTCTTACCCACAGTCTAGCAACGAATCGATTTTTATAGTGCAACAGAGGCGAGCCAGATGAAATTGAGAAAGAATTGAGCTGACCGTTCCTGTTTGGTCTACTATTCCAACGACTATGTGCACTATAAAAAAATTCATTTTTTGCGTGTTTACTATATTCAGCTTCCTTTCACACATGGATGTGAGTTAATGACACTTGACTTGCAAGTCGAGGAAAATTACTTTATTGAAGGTGAAGAAGGAAAACAGATATGGTTCTGAATACTGAATTAATGAGCGTTTTTCAAGTAAATTTACGAGGGTTTGGGTGTGTGTTTATACATGAATAACTTGGGCTTGGTACTTGGGATTGGAGGGCAAATGATAAATCACCAATGAAATTATTAGATTTGAGCATGTGATCAAGATAGTCATCATTAATTTCCCTGGATATTAATGGACAGGTCAGGAACAAATGTCTGTAGTTATGTAAACACTAAAGGTACTAAGGAGATTGCATTGCTCCTCTTTAGGTGTAATTTAAGTCGCTTGCCTTTTCTTTCTAAGTGAGTGGGTATAGTCAGAAAGCATTCCCTTCAAGAATATAGTCTCTGCACTTCAAAGTGTGTGTAATACTTATTGAAGTTAAAAGGTGTACACTTTGCACTCACTCTTGAACACCATATAAAGATGCTGTAACGTTGTTATGCACTGGAATATTCAATTTGTAAAATATGTCCTTTAAGATTGTAGTAAAACAACTCATCTTTAAAACTTGGGTGTATTACAGTTTTAAAGTCTCATGATCCAAGCAAATGTTACTATTTTAATTCTGAAATATCAGGGATAAATTTCATATAATTCCAGCCTATTTTTCTATTTCCAACTTGGATTAAAGAGGTTTAGTTTTAATCTAAAGCTATGGGGATTTTGTTCTTTAATTTCTACAATGGTAGGGTAATGGCCCTGGCATTATACTCACATGTTTAAATTCAGTCATATTTTTTATTGCTCATGGATCAACAGCTTCACAATATTGAAGAACACTTTTAAGTATGAATAATTTCAAGTTAAAACCCAAGAGATTCTTTTCTTTGAAGAAACTTCATTATCATTGTTATTGCAATTGTATATAAGATACCAAATACAGTAGTATTGCCTCTCAAGTATTCTATGGCTTTGTTAAAACACTAAACTAGTGGTCATAAACCACAATACTAACTTGAAAAATATTGAAAAGAGTACATCAAATCTGTGCATTCAAACTCTCTTGTGTTATGCACAGGCAAAACAAATCAGTTAGGAGACATGCACTCAAAGCTAATTGAGTTAATTCAGCCTTATAATTAGAAAATCTTTCAACCTCTTGCAAAACATTAACTTATCCACAACAAGTGAAGGACAAATAATGATTAGACTTGAGATTCAAACCGGAAGCTGCTTATCGTGAACAAGAAGCAAACAAACTCGTTAGTTTCAGTGAAAGGTCTTCAAGTTGCCATGTCTGTGGCAGTGCATTAAAGACTTTAATTCACTGAACAACTGTATATTGAAATTGAATTATTCAACTGGAGTTGGGATTGAAATATTTTAATTGGATTGGTTTGGATGGTAAATAAATTTACCTTTAATAATCTCCAGTTTGAAATGAAGTTTTCATTCTACATAGCAGATTTTGTCAAAAACACTAAAGTAAAGTACAAAGTGTTTTTTTTCTGCTTACATGCTGGTTAGTTTTTTGGTTGCTGAAAATGTACTGAGTATGCTTATTTTTTTTTTTTATTAAATTAGAGTTTTCTTCATGAAAATACATGAATAAGCTATGAAGATGACAGTTTTGCTTGGGTAAACAAAATCTGAAATGTATTACCACAAGCTGGAGAGGCTTTAGGGCGTGATCTAGTTTAATACCACTTAGAATTTTGCATTCATCTTACAACTTTATTTAAAAACCTAGAGTTTAAATCAAATTAGTTAAGTATATTATAAAAAAAATTGATCAAAATGGATTTAAAGTGCTTCCAAGAAATCATGTTGATCTTGTTTGGAACATATATTGCCCAAGTTACTTACGAGTGACTGAACTAGAGTTAAAATGTAGTTATTTACTACTCTTATTTTAATCAATTTGATGTCTTGGAGGGCTTAAAATTATTCATAAAGGATGAAAATTTATTATTAATACGACCAATGCAGAAATTTTCTGCTGGAACTTCTTAAAGAAAAGTCATACTGAATATGATCAGATCTTATATGCAATGAAATTCCAAGCCTGAACCTCTTTAAACCAATCATTTGACGGACTGTGATTCATGTGGTTGGTTAAAAGAAGCTTAGGCTCGGGATGTCATTGGTCGACAGCGTAAATAGCACGGCCTAGCGGAAGTAAACTGCACCATGAAAGTGAATCTTTATTTCGCCGCGTTCATTGGTAGTCTTTATACGATGAGTTCCTAGGTAATTGTTTGTGACACCGATTACTTACGTACAGGACACAATTTGGTATTGATGGACAAGCATTTATTACTGTCGGTCTATAAGCAGGTCTTATTAATTTCTCAAGTCAAATCAATTTTTCCATTTAAAACTAGGAACTGTCAAGTATTTGTAAAATAACATTTTATTTCCGAAGAATTCTCACTGTAATATATTTTTTTTTCTTTGACCGGGCTTTAGGTCCTTTTTTCGTATTAGGCCCAAGAGGATTAAGAGCAATGCAGAAAAGTTTCTTTTAATCTTGTAAGTGTCTCAGCAATGGTTTGTTTTTCAGCTCAGTTGAAATCCATTTGATTGGTAGATCCTCAGGTGCATTTGGCGTGTAAGTTGTGTACCGAGCATTACCAACTCCACTCGCTATTAGTGCCAAACGTTGAAGATAAAATAAACAAAAGTTATTGAATAAAAGGTAACACATAAGTGAAAAATTTTTGTTTTGGCCATTAGCCCAAATGTATCTCATTCATCACACGAAACGCCAAGACTTCATCATGAATGTTTAATGTAATTGCACACGGATGGAATCAATAATTAGAATTTAGTGATGTTGAGCAAGAGAAACTATATCGTAAAAACAACAGTTTGGTTTAGGATACTACAAACCGGCCAGAATGGTGCGATAAAACGAAGCAATTTCATTGGGTAACAAGAAGTAGTCAATTTTAGGATCATTTTAGCCACATTTTCTTTAATCAAGTTTTCAGAAAATGTTTAAAAAAATTTGATAAGATTATAATTGAAAGAAATCTGAATACAACTTACTGCTGTGCGTGCAGAATAAAGAATTTTGATTAAATTTTCAAAAAGAATCAAAAAAATTGACGTCTAGAAATAATCAGATTCTTCTGAAGTGTAGACATTCAATTTGAAACGAGATCTCTTTTTTTTGATCTGATAAAAGGAAATGAGGACAAGTGAGTTGGAAAAATTAAGATTATTCCCAGTTTAGTAGGGGAAGATATGAAAAGTGTGATGTCAGCATCTCGCCAGGTCTCATTTGTCAGTCGTGTTTAATCTATGGAAATTAAGGTTATGAAATATTCCCCTTTCGTACTACTCTACAATGGGATAGGAATTTTCTGTTGTGGAAATTTCTATAGTGGATTTTTCCCATCAAACCAAGACGGCGCCAAAAAACAGCTTTGGATTAAGAGTTCAATGAGCTGGAAAGCTCTTCACTAGGAAAGTCGACTCCAAGATTCGATTGTGCAGAACACAAAGTGTCTGTCAATACGAAGTGGTGCAAAGTTTGTATTGTATTCCCTGTTTTCTATCAAACTTCTATTTTGGGAATGGGATTTATGTAAAATCTATTATAAAAAAATCGTTAAGAGTTATTCTGTTGTTTTGAAAAAAGGAGTTTCAGATATGATATTAAGAACGTTTCATCTTCTTGTTTTTTGTATTGATTTTCTTTGGGATGATCAATTCCAGACGTGATTTTTTTAATCAACGTGATGAAAACCATTCATTTACGTGTTCTAATTGATCTACAAAGTGGAGGTAATAAATTAAGAAGCGTGTTAGTAAAACTAGTTGGTGGCTTTTCCTGATGGGACTGAAGGTTAGAGCCCTATTCTATGGGGGTTGTCTTTATGACAACCCCCATAATGCGCAGAAAGTCAACTCTTGGACTAATTTGTATGATAGATGGTAGATACAAGTTGGTGATTACATACATTACTAATTTGGGAATGTGTCCATTGCATAATTTAGAGAGTTTTGCATGTTCAAAAGAAGCAGCATTTTATTTGTACAGTTATAATCTATCCAATGGCGGTAGCTTCAAAAAAAGTTACATATCCAATTAAATTGAATTAAATATACATAACTTTAATTACTTTCATGAGTTTTTTTTACATCAGTTCAGATGATTAGTTTCTTTGCTGCTGGGCGCATCAACAACTGTTTGCAATCCAAAATTAGAAGTTCCAACAAAAAGTAGACATGTTTTCAAGCACATATATATTTTTTTTTACACTTAACTGCAACTCTGATTGGGGCTGTGTTTATTTCTGGGACTGTTGTGAACAGGTTAAGAGAATAACAATAACAACAGCAGCAGTGAAGCCCATCAAAATTAATAGTAAAGGCCGTTGTGTGAGGTAAAGCATTTGAATGTAAAGTTCAGTAAGCTCAGAAGCTCAGTGGAATTATCTGGGTGTCATGTCTTTGTATTGCAAGTAAGATTTGGAAATTTCAAACTCGCTGAAAAGTTTAATAATGGGATTTGTTCAGGCACACATACAGAATGTTGGCAAGATTTGACCTTTAAGAAAAGAATTTATAGTAGCGTAAAAATGTATAAATATTTAAATTACATTCCGAAAGAAATATAACAACCACCTGCTTAACACTTTACAATTTAGGCATAAAACATCCCATTTCCGATTTTGTAGAAGGCAAAAGTTTTTTTTAAGCAGTAGACCTACCACTTTTAAAAAGTTTCGACTTTAGCTGAAGTTCTGCAGCCCTTTGTGTATCATTAACTAACCTTCTGCAAAGTTGAGTACCACTCATGGAGGAAGTTGCTTCCCCGCTCAATTTAAAACTCATTATAATGTTACACTTGAACTTATTGCAATTTACCAAAGTACCACAACTCAAATGAAGTTAATTTTCTGATATTTAAATTAGAAACTGTGATTAATTCGTAAAAACAAGCAAGAACTTTTTAATGAATGCGTAATTAGCAGATCCCAATGTTTTTATTTGTTTAATCACTCCTTACCTAATTGACTGCCGAATTTAATTTATTAAATTGCAAAGATATTCTGTGTGAAGTTGGACCGCCAAACAGGTTATAGCGAAATCCTTCTGATATGGCTTCTTGCCAACTCTTTTCTCATTATTCCCCGAAAGTGAACTCCAAACTATGCTAATAACGATATATCTTCTATACATTGAGGCGTCTTGTGGGCTACATTATTTCCTGCAGTGTATAGTGGTGATGCATTCACTCACCTTTGCACAAGTTTATCTTGTTTTCAAAACGCATTGAGAGTATTCAGCTCTTGTAAATGACACAATTTGGGGGATTTTGGGCTTGTTCTTTCACATCTTTTAATAAAACCTGCTCTTCTATGTACACATGACACACACAATGTTGATTGTGTCTTCAGAGCCAATTCAATACGCATTTACACATTGAAGCAATTTTTGAAACCATTTACTTGACACGTTTTAGTGTTGTAAATTCACTAGGACCCTTCTTACTTAACAGCCCTATGAATTTTTTATACTTAAAGATAGTTTGCTTTTAGAATTTGGAATTTCAATCCGATTGAATATTCTAAAGTACAAAACACTTTGGTTGTTGCATGTCACCGCAAAGCTCTACGTTAATAAATTAACACCCAACTATACTATTTTAAATTGTATAAAAAGTTTAACAGTTTTCCATTACTTCAGTCCAAACAGATTTTCAATAATAATAATATGGAACGTTTGTTCTTCCGGTCATGTTTTAATCTAACTCATCCGACTTAGTGTACACTCAACCAACCTTAAAACTTTACTTCGTGCCCTTCTCCAAGGCATTTTCAACTCCTCTGCGGGGCTGTGAGAATTCAAATGACTGATTTATGAACATTACCTCAGGCTTTTCGAACCTTTTAAAGAGCATTAATAACCTATAACTACACTGAATTACACAGTATACTGAAAAGAAAAAGCAATGATAACTGATTAATTTTAGAAAGTGTGTATTTAATGTTAGAAAATGCTATCCTAACACTAAGATGAGATAATAAATCAGTTAAAACCAATTTATGGCTAGTGTTTGTTATTGATTTTACGTCTTCAATTGGAAATGTTTTGGATTCAAAATGGCAATGCTTTGTAGTTCTATACCCACTTTTGAAACCTTTAGGATCATTCTTGATGCTAGTGCATTGCAGTAAGTGAAGGTAGTACAAGTGCTTAAGTAAGCTTATGTTCATGTTGCAAGAACATTTGAAGCGCGAATTGTCAAGATCTTCCTAAAATTTTGGAATTTTAAGTTAAAATTACAATGCATGTTAAGTCACATTTTCGGAAGGAGATTTTTAAACTCATAAATTATTCTCAGTACGGTTATAAGTGACACCCTAATTTTAATCTTCCAATTATCTGAAAATAATTATTTAGTTATGCATATGTTAAATGAAAGTCATCTAATAAAATTGAGAGATGTATTTTGGAACATAACATAACAAACGATACGAGAACAAAAAAAAAGCATGCACAATATGGCAGGCAGGCCTCTGGTGAGAAAAAAGGATATAAATTCAGCAATAATATTTTGAAGGAATGTAAGTTTAGTA
>JAQGAS010000636.1:0-39739 GCA_034686365.1 Pachymerium ferrugineum | reverse complement strand
CTTTGGGATTAAATTGTAAAAAATGTAAGCTCTCACGGATGTAGGTGCAATGGAAGAAAAGGTAGTACATTATACCACCTTTCACCCTTCAATATTAATATTTTTAATGAGACCCCCCTTTAATAAAAAATTTTAATTTTCTGAGAAACTTTGTTTACCATAATTATAAGCAAATCATAAAATTCTGATACATAGAAGAAGAAAAAAGCAACTAATTAACCCCAATAGAAACGAGTGTTTTTCAAAACCCGGCACCAGTTTGTGTTTATTTCTTGTCACTTTTTACCTGATGCTCGCTTCACCCTCTCTTCTCCGCCCATGGAGTTCCTTAGTGACAAAACAAGATGATTTTATCTCTGACAAAAGATTGGGGCTGTGAAAGGGGTGATGAGTTCCCCTTGAGAGGAAACACTAGAAGTGGACTGCCAGTTGTCAAGCCAGGTGACAAAAGGAACAAAACCACACACTGGAAGGTGCTTCACCTCCGCCTCCCAGGGTACAGCCCACCTCAAATAGATGATGACTTCCTCGTCGATATTTATATACGAATGAATGAAAAAGGCCTAGTCACCAATTGAAAATTTCCTTATTACATTAAACATTCTTCACTACATGAAGAAATCGTTTTTATAGAACAAATCTTTTTGTTTTGATCAAACTTCACGTAGACCAGTGTAAACAACAGAGTGGACCTTGAGGGCAACGCAATTAGTGATCGTCTCAAAGGACTCAATCAAAGACACACGAGCCTCGTTAGCTCCATGTTGTGAAGAGAAAAATAAAGGAAAAGAGGGAATGGGGGGAGAGATCACAACACGCAATGCGTATTACACTACAATAGGTTGGATGGACGTTGCACGTGGCTGGGGATCACGAAATGTCAGGAGTAACATCAAATGTCGAGATTTGATTGGTGAGACAAACCACAACACGCAATTATTATGAGAGGGGTTAAAAATTTGATGGTGAATTAATAGTGTGTTAATGGATGGTGGGTGGTGTTTATCTTTGACACTATCATCCTGTCCAGTTCTTTGCGAGTCTTTTAATCTCATCAACAGGGTGCCCAAGAAGGATAAAAGAACGTTGAACAGGTGAGAATGTGGTGAAGGGAGTGCGAGAGGATTAATGTTTGTCACCTGCAAGTACCGAAAAAAAAAATTTTTTTTTTTCAGTGAGATCTAAGTGAATGAAGTGAGATAAAGTTTTGAGTATAGAAAATAGAATACCAAATATAAAAATAAAAAAATCCGTTTCAATTTTATTTTTTGTGTTATCTTTTTTACTTTAAGTATAACTAGTTAATTTTTTCGTTGATTGTTACTGCGCATGTGCTGGGACATAGCCAAAAATTCAAATTGTTATTGCAAATTGTTAATTACGATGTGTTTTTAGTTATGAATTACACCTTTATTATTAACCTGTCTAATAGTAATTATTCGTCTTAATTTATTATTACTGATACTGATATTCTTTATGAGTTTGGTTACTGGATTTGGTATCGGTTTTTCCTAGTCGCGTGTTTATTTTATCACCAACTAATTTTTTTTTTTAGTTTTATTTAAATTTATTACTGTATTGTGACGTGTTAAACGACGGAATGAGCCGCGGTAGTAGCCCTAACTGTAACAATGCTGTGTTTTATAGCGTCGTATAACACGTCACACTCAGATTTGAAAATTGCTAAAACCCGAAATTTCGCCACGTAACTTTGGGATTAAATTGTAAAATATGAAAGCTCTCACGGATGTAGGTGTATTGGAAAATAGAACTTTTTTACCGTCTTTATCATCCTTAATATTTATATTTTTGGTGATACACCCCCTTTAAGACTTTCGCTCCACGACCGATAGGTTTTGTCCCATCGCGTATGGTCTCTGTCGACGTTAAATTGAAACTGAAAGCCTTAAAAATACCTCCAAGTGGTTCAATAATCATTTGACCAATAAAATTATAATACAATTTTCTCTAAAAAAAAATATAGAAAAATTCTTAAAATAAAAAAATTCCCTTTATTAAAAGCAACGTCAATAAAATTAGAAGCAATTGCACTTCAACTCCCTCGATTAATTTTTGAAACCGCAACAAAGCTTGATCAATATTTTCCAGTGTGATGTCACGGTTGAAGAAGCATCGGCTTTCCACGTTATCATCACGACAGCACCCGTCAAAACATGTGGACAGGGGTTCCATAGACGTGCTTTGACACCCCCACAAAAAAAAAAAAAGTTCAATTCATTGGTAAGCTTAGCCGACGACAGTACACCTGAGATGAGTTCATCTATTGGAGCATCTCCTTTCATACAACCCTCTTGTATATTCTCTCTCTCTCGCCTATGGGGCTTGTACCAGAAAGCTGATGGCAAATATTTTTAGGACAAAACAAACACGACACCCTTTTTCTGGAATGCTATTTAAATATTTGGTGTGTTAAAGTTAAAAACAAGTGAGTTAGTTGTGTACACTTTTGTGTGACCTGATTTACGTTCTTTTACATGGGAGAATGAAATAGGTTAAAAACTCATCAGTTTTGCTTACATTTTTAAAGAATAAAATTCTAGACTAAAAGTTTCACTTTAATTCCGCTTTTGTAGAAATTTGTAGTTTATAATTTATTGCAATATTCCACCTAACCTTCGTTTAAATTCTGCAATTTTGCGATAATGTTTTTGTGATATTTGTGATTGGTGTAAAATTCTTACAAAACCTTTACACTAAACTACAAAAAAAACAAACAAAAACAAATAAGTTCCAAAAGATTTTTAACCAACTGGACTCAATTTCTGCAATAAACTGCACAAACTTTATTACAAACTAAAGAAACCTGCAAAAGCTTAAAGAGATACGCAATCTGAACCCAACAAATTCCCCGCAAACTCTAATCCACAACTACAAAAAAAATATCGAATAAAAAGAAGAAATTTCCCTCGGATTCAACTCAAATCAAATCTATACCTACATGAAATCATAACCAAATCCACTCAAACACTTAAAAACCAACATTCAAAAATTCCTCATCCATTACCAAAATGAGTAAATCAACTGAACGCCAACATCAAAACAAAAATAATTCACCAGAAAAACCCCGCAGCTAAACCAAGTTCCCATAGCAAAATAAAAACAACTCCAATTTTAGAAATTAATACCACTAAAAAACTCTCTCAAACAAAAAAAAAAAAAAAACCTACAACATTACATCCTACCTACTACGACTCCTTCACACCATTTTCCCCTACACAATCTTCATGCAGCGAAAAATAATGCACCGCACCACCACTCGACGAATCGCAAACTGTGATTGGCTCTCCCTCTCCCTAGTGGGTGGAGTCACCTTCAACTTATATCTAGTGACGCACAAACCAGACCATATATTGGTAGCACACACTCTCAACCACACTGACATGTGTAGCAATGAATCGTCAGCTGGTTCGGCAGCTGCCCTTTTACCCTATGGCCAACCTCCGGCGTACCCGATCTCAGCGTCCGGAGCATCAGCACTGGATCACTACAGACTACAACTGTACAACTACGCATATATGGACCGATTCCGGTACGCACATCCAGCACTTGTTACATCCCCTTACGCAGCCGCCGTCGCATCGTACGCCAACCCGCATGACAATGCTGCAGCGGCTGCTTTCGCTCTGAGCGCGGCTTACGCTGCTAAACTGGACCCGCGTTGCGCTTACCGTATTCCCGACGAACCAAAACCGCAACACAGCTACATCGGGTTGATCGGAATGGCCATACTAAGTTCAGCAGATAAGAAATTAGTGCTGAGTGATATTTATCAATATATACTAGATAATTACCCGTATTTTCGTACCCGGGGTCCCGGGTGGAGAAACTCCATTCGACACAATCTGTCACTGAACGACTGTTTCATCAAAGCTGGGAGAAGCGCTAATGGAAAAGGTCACTACTGGGCTATACATCCGGCTAACGTTGAAGATTTCAAGAAAGGAGATTTCCGCCGCCGTAAAGCTCAGCGAAGAGTACGTAAACACATGGGTTTATCAATACCGGATGATGATGATAGTCCCAGTTCGACACCTCCGCCACCCACTGTATCGTTACTACCTCCTACCAATTCGTCAACGACTTCTTCGGAATTGGTACCCGTTAGTAGCACGACTGTTTCCGTATCAAAACCACGTAAGAGATTGTTCGACGTTGAGTCGCTGCTCGCTCCTGATCATCCCGTCGTCGTTCAACAACACGCCACGTCCGACTCGGAGTGGGAAGACGGGATGGCCAATTGCCGACCGGCCAAACAAATTTCTCCTTCTTCCATCAGTCGAAAATGTAGTCCAGATACGACAGATAGTACCGAAGCTGGGTTGATGATGACACGCACTGCACCGTGTTGGCCATGTAATTTGTCGTACCAGGGCAAGAATGATGGGAATGAAATGAGTCGATGGCACGAAGCTGTTTCCCGACTTCTTCTACGTGCTCAACAGCAGCAGTTAACGACGGGGAAACCTAAGGAGAAAACAATAAGCTGATATGTATATCTTTAAAAAAAAGAAAAAAAAAACAAAAAAAAAAAAACTATTGTGTGCTCTACTTTTACCCCCTGCTAATGTTTAGAAATCAGTATAAGGTCAGGCCTTTTTTTTTTAATTATTTTTATTTTTTAAATTATCCATTTTTTGTTTTTAAATGGATTATAAATTTCAAATGACGTATGATGGATGGTTAAATATTATGTATAATCTTTTTGAGTTCTTTTTATTTTTTAATTTGATTAAAGAAATAATAGTATGTAAATTGCACATTTTCATTTTTCATACACACATTCACCTGGTGTTAATTTGTGAATTTGAGGAATTCACTTTGGGGAATAGTGAAAAATATTTAAAGGCGAAATTTGTACGTTCATTTGCATAATGAAAACGTATCTAGCTACTAATGAAGTTTCTGCGGCGCTTTTAAATTAAATTTTTCTCGTAAATATTTTTATTTATTATAATTTCTTGCTAAACATTTTAATGAAAAGTGTGTCTTATAAACAGTTATTTTGCAATATGCAAATTAGTTTTTTTTTTTTTTTCTTCTTCTTCAAAACCATTTAGTATGTGATGAATATAAGTCCAACAACTTAAATCGATTAGACTAATATCCCATTAAAAGCAAAGTGTCCTTCAATCATTCATCTAAATAAGAGACTGAAGTAGCAGCCACTCATTGGTCTGTTTGGTCGATGTTTGAAGTCTCTTGGAAAATCAGACCTAAGAGGGCGACTAGATCGGTATGGGGTGGAGGGTTTAGTGTAAAAGGAGGGGTAAATTCTTGACATAAGGGTGCTGGATTCCTTTTCAAAAATCTTCACAAGCCTAAAGTGGAGGGTGTGAGGCAGTTGCTAGCCCGGATGTAGGCGGGTTTCTAAGTTGACAAAGGCGGCGCCCTGACACAGCATCTTGGAGTGGATCAAGTGAGACCAAGATTTTTTTTCTTTTCCTTTTGCGATTTTTACCGCCAGTTGTAAAAGTGTCTATTCTTAAGTGACAAGAAAACTACGAAATGAAATTATTACTTAGGAGCATCAAACCACCTACTTAAGACAATGGTTTTTTTTTTTCTTCTTTTTAAATCTTAAAGTGGGGCTTGCATGACCATGCAGAAACAAATGAAGTTTATGTTTGTTCTACAAACCAGGGGACGCTTTTGTGTTTAACGAGACTGGATTTTTGTTATGTAAAAGATGAACATCTGCTTCAATTGCCTTCCCCCTCACTGACCGCAAATTTATTTGTACGCAGTTAGTTAATAATTATTTTCAATCTTTGGAAAAATTTAAAAACTTTTAATTTAAATTTTTTTTTTTTAAAGAATTAAAATTCGGAAAAATTTTTATGACAGCGAAACTGTAACTTTTAAAAAAAGAAAAGCTAAAAGTTATAGTTTTGTGATATTAAGGAACCATTGAATCGGTTCCAATTAAAATGGAACGGGCCGTTGGGTTTTTCCGCCCACGCGATGCGCCCTCTGTTGAGTGACCCGTTCAATTGATGCCCCATGAGACACGAATAATAGTACGCCCCCCTATTGACAATTTTCATGAAAATGTTTCCTCACCACACGCGAGACAAAAACGTGGGTTGGGGGGGGTTACAAGAGGTGGGAATAAGAGTTGGGGAGTGCGCGCCTCAACGAGCGGAAAATTCGTGTGATGACCGTCGTTGCGCAATAGAATCAACGGTGAAAATGGTGGGCATTTCACGCAGTGTTGACCTGTGGCAAAAGAGGCGCTCGTGCTGAAATGTGGCGGGGCGTCGAACATCTTTGAACACACTGGGTATTGAGATTTCTAAACAATCTTTATGTTACTAAATATTTGTAGAAATATTTGATTGCATAAAGTTATATATAGTTTATAAAATGTGCGTTAAGATTTACAAGATTATCAATAATGGGATTTTTTAAAGTCAGCCAATCACAAGATTTAATGTCCGTGACGTCATTTTGGCTTTTCAAACATGGCGCCTAGAACATTGACATCGCTTCAAACCAAATTAGAAGTATTTAAAGAACTGTAAACAAATAAATTCCCCATTTTAAATGAAAATATAACCACAAGTCCACAATTATGCTGAAATCTGCTAAATTTGCAATGTAGAAACGTTTTTCTTGTCTGTAAATTTTGCAAATTTTTATTAAAGTCGACTAAAAACTAACTGGATCCTTGCAGTAACTGATTTTCTAACATTTTATAATTCAACCACAGACGAAATCTTTTTCCAACTTAAAAAATTCCATTTTGCAAACTCAACATTGGCTTTTCCTATCCCCAAGATAAACATTATCCGATTCTTTTGTCAATGACTGTGACCTACGACCTCCTTCTCTCCAAACACTCCATTTTCCCTCCTCCTAAAACTAACAAAGTGTGAAAAAGGTGGCAGCAAAAGCAAAGAAACGTTATTGCAACAGGAGATTTGTTATTACAACAAATCTGCTTTTCCTTCTTTTATACGACGATCCTCTTTTCATAACATTAAACCCAACAATCTCTCGCAGGATGTTTGCCGTTGAAAACGACGTAAACATCGCTATATATACGACAAACATTTTCTACGGATTCCCTAAAACTCCGGTGGTCAAACTGTACAATAACAAACTCATTACTCTGTTTGTTTTATTTTTAACCAGAAGAACCGGTCTGGATCTTTTTCTATAAACAGAGAACCGCACCTTTGAATAGAAACGTGCTTTTATAAAAATACTTTTCCCACCTCCAGAAAAAAAAAATCCTCTCATTCAAGTGGGTAAAGTTTAAAGTGTTACCATACTAATTTTTTTTACGCATTCAACTATTCTTTTTTCCTCAGTAATCTGTTGTCATGTTTTTCTAACCTGATGGGTTTAGTTGAGCAGCTGTTGTTGTATCAACACGTTGTAATAACATGTGACGAAGAACACAAAAGGTGCGGGTATAATATTTGCATTAAAATAGACCTCTTCACTTTTTTTTTATATGTTCCCTGTCTTGGTGGTATGCAAACATAACACTATTTATATTTGTAGTCTTAAATGCACGGGCAAACCATAGGATTTCGTCTTTGGTCCAATCACAGTGAAGAAGTACGTTGGCTCCACCTCCCGGTCGCGGCCCCGGTAACTGATTGATTGACACGTGCTTCAGGGAGGATGAAGAAAAGAAAGAAGGTGAGATTATGGAGGAAATGCAGGTTGGAATTATTTTTATACTACAATACGATGTTTTTAAAAGATTTTTTTTTTTTTTCTTTTTTGGTGGGAGATTTTGTGTTGATGGCTTTATTTGATTTCAATAAGGGTTTAAGAGATGTAAATTTAATTTGAATAAAAAAATTGAATTTATATTTAAAATAATATTGAAACATGTATATAAGTACAATGTGTTCACCAGTTTTTAAAATTATAGCAAACAGTGCATGCGCACAGTTGATTTTATAATTATGATCACCTATAGGCGATGTCGCTTCGGCAGTTCTAATAATGGCCGCAGTTCTAATAATGGCCGCAGTTCTAATAATGGCCGCAGTGCTAATAATGGCCGCAGTTCTAATAATGGCCGCAATTCTAATAATGGCCGCAGTTCTAATAATGGCCGCAATTCTAATAATGGCCACAGTTCTAATAATGGCCGCAGTTCTAATAATGGTGGCGCCGTTATTAGGTTTTATTCTTCTCCGCATTACAAGGAGTCTTTCAATAACGAGACATTCGTGCGACTATCCATTTCAATACCAATAGAAATCATTGGTATCAAACGTTATAAAAAAATTTCCTTCACCAACGTACGAAAACGCGGGACGTTTATTATTGACATGTTTAATATTAAATATTAGCAAAAATGTAAGCAAGCATGTAGAAATTGGCCACCTCTTTGACTGCAAAACCGAATGCAAATTGATGTTTCCATAATGGGCCGACAGAGTATGCTGCCTGATCCCATTAGACATGGCAACGTGATCTGGCCACGGCCTCGTGCCGCTTCATTAGCTGTTCGCCGCGCCCCCGCCCGGCCAATTAGGAACATCACGGTTCATGAAAGCAGTCATTTTGGCACAATCCAATTTCCAAGCAATTTGCCTTGCATGCTTGGGCGATTGAAACAAGACTCCCACCCTCCCATTCGTCTCTCTCCTTTTCCACCTCCCATTCGCCCTGTGTTTCTCCCCCTTTATCATCTTGCGAAGCATCCTCGTTGGATTGTTCTGAAACGCAAATCTGAATAGCAATGAGAAAAGTAGTTTAAGCTTATTTTGAATATGAAATTATGCACTTCTGACTTATAGGTAATACATAATTTCCCAATTTTTTTCTCCCGAATCGTTTTTATCGGGAATAATAAGTAGCATTGCAATTCAAATCAATTTAGTACTTTAAAAAGAAAAGAAAATTCTTACATGTAGTTACAACATACAACATAATTGTATTTAGTTAACAAAGTTTCTCAACACTCAAATGAAAATCATGTGACGTTCTATAACGACCACAAATTACCCTTTGGAACAAGATACTAGAAAGGCTCTCTCTCCCTCAATTGTAAAGCTTCAGACCTGAATACAACCATCAATTACCATCTGAAATTTAACTAAATGACTCAATATTGACAGGCAATTTTAAAATCAATTACAGACTTGCATTATTCAATTAACTATCTGTCCAACAATTGCAATTTTCATTAATTTTCTTATTTACAAATTTAAGTTTTTTTTTTTTTTTTTTTTTTTTTAAATTCTGTTATAAAAGTTAATCCAAAATTTAACCATTTTTCAACAACTTAATAAGGTCGCTTTCAGAAAACAGGGAGCGAGAGAGAGAAAGAAATCTTATTTTCCTCCTTCAGACAAACGGGGGTGTTAGATCAGCTTAGAGATTCGGCCCACGTCTCTCGGATTGCTGGGCTGGCGGAGCTGGACATAAACATTTATAAACTGGAGTCGCTGTTCGCTTGCAAACCTAGCGATCGATGTGAAGCCACGAGACCAAACCAGCTTTGAACGAGATTTTTTTTTTTTTTTTTTTTTTTTTTTTGGGTGAAATTTTAGACGCGCGCATAAAATTCCATTTCCCATGATAAGAAGAAAAAAAATTTTGATAGAAATTTTATTTAAAAAGCTGTTTAAAATAAAGAGGGGACGCGACATGATAAGAGGAGAGAGAGCGATGCAATTGGACCCCCATCGGACTCTAGGCTCTAATCATTTCATTAGCATGTTGATGAATGTGAAGCGCTATTACTTGCAATTTTGCTTTTCTCTTCTCGTTTTGACTAAGTGACGAGGGATCAAGTTGCCTCTATTGAGCTGGCAAAATATTTGGCGTGATGAGAAAATAAAGGAAGGTGAGAGACGCGAGAAAATTAGATGGAGCGTTCCATCTTTCCCCCCTTTGCGTCACCCTGTAATGGGTAAATTGGCGAGAATTAGCCGCATCAGCGCCGAGTGTCACCCGCTCGATTGACGGCATTAGGTCGACACTATACGCTCGTAGCTCCTCCTCCCCCGCCGGACATGGACGCTAGCGTTTGCAAAATTGTTGAAATCCTAAATTTCTTCTAAATTATGATGGGCAGGGGCAAGTGGGGAAATCTTGGGGCAAAAATCGACGCATGCGTGAATTGCATCCTCGGGTGTATAGTGTGCATATGATGCAACCAATAGCGAAATTTGTCCTAGTTGCTATAGTGATGTGTGAGTTGGGATGTGTTTCACTTGCAAATTTTATCTCTTCGTACATCAACTCCTCCCCCCCTCCCTCTCCGCTTTTCCTAATTGAATATCAAACTTGAATAATTCAATACGAGCCCTGTAGTGCAACTTGGGTAATCTACCGATGACACTATTATAAAAGTGGAAATGGAGCTAAAGAAATAGAATTGACGCGTCTATGGGTGGAAGCTAAAGAGTTGGAAATTGAAATAGTGACAATTTTATAACGGAATCTGCGAAACTACTTATACGAACTGTACATTCGGTTTCAGTTTGTAAATTTACAAGTTTTATAAGTCAATAGTGAATTTGTGCACAAGTACTTTTACGTTAGGATTTGTCCTTAACGCCTTTAAATCAGGTAAAATTTTTAAAAATTTAGAAAATGGTATAAGCCAATCAGATAACGACTTTTGCGATTTCCCAACATGGCGGCAAAAACATATTTTTTCCACCTCAAACATCGTGATAAATGTACCATGCCTTCACGGTGCGATGAGTATATATTTGCCAACTGCTAACTTTTTTGTATCGGTAGCTGGCGATGTTTAAATCATGGGAATGACAACATTCACAGGATCTCGTCACATCTCTTTCTCGCGAGATCCATTCAAATGCGTGTCTGTAACAAGATACTTCGAAAAACAAAATAACATTTGGATCAGGTAAGGTTAGGCCTAACCTTATCTAAATTATTCTAACCAGCAAGTCCAACTATCCATCTCGTGAGAGCGTGATATGACGAGATTCTGTGAATGTTGTCATTCCCTTAAAAAATCATCAGTTACGAAGGGCCTGTTAAACATGTAAGATTTGTTCTGTCGATGGTTTGATTGTTACCAGATGAACAAATCGCTGATGCTGTACGTCACAACATGTTTCTAACTGTTGTTTGCACGTAACATTGTAAAAACATAACATAAGTTTAGAGATTGTCTTTTATGACGTTATACGTTAGGATTATAAATAATGAAGTAATCCTTTTGTGTCTTATATTTAACACTGGTAACATGATTGGCAAATAAAATTTGTAAGCACGTAGTACAAATGAAAAGCCGGCATATGTTATAGGGGTAAGAGAATATTGAGTGTGCGTAGGGATCAATGTAATATGATCTTGGTTTCTTTGGGATTACAAGCTTACAGCTGCAAATCATCGTGTAAATGGCACTCCCCTTCACCCAATCCCCACATAAGCCAGTTTTTCACCTTTATGATCACAGAGTTCAAAGAGGGTACACATTGATGTGTTTGTGTGGTATTTGTTGTTTATTTGAGTGCAAGCTCGTGCCTTTATTTTTAGATGCATTTTGTTGGTCGCTAGAGGGGTAGAGGAGCCTTGTTGTTGTTGCCGTGGTCGCGTTCTATATATTTGCTTTTCTAAGTTTTCCTAATTATGCGACTGCTCATTTCTGAAGCCTCTTTCTCCAATTGAGTTATGGATTGAAGTAAAAGGCCCGTTCCCTTCCTGCAATTCAATTTACCCTCCGCTTTTGGCTGCGTAATGGTGGCAGAAAAATGAGAAAATGAAGTTATCCAGTAATTGGCCCGAAGCATTTCTCATCCCTTTCAAGAGAAATAAAATGAGAAAAAGTTGTTTTTCCACACGGCACCGAATGCAGATGTTGTAATGCCTTGTGGGAAAAATATTTTTTTCTTTTTTATTCAATGTGTTTAGACAATGTGACTTTTACTTAAACACTTCAAGTAGACACACACGTCATCTGAAATTTTTCTTTTACTTCATTCATTGTGTGACTACTTTGACTCTGATATCCAGGTTTAATTAGTTACAAGTTATTTTTTAAAATAATTTTTTTTGACCTTTCAGAGGGAATTGATTATCACTATTAGTGTATAAATTCTATAAAATCCAATCCAAAGATCACAATTGTGTATAATTTATGACAAGAATTGCTGCTGGCGTCGAAATGCGCAACAGCCAATCAAATTTCCTGCAACCGTTTTGATGCGATTGCTGGAGTAGTGACAGATAAATTAGATTTGTCCATCTTTTTTCTTTTTATTTTGCGCCAAAATGCAACTGCTAGAGCAGCGCCTAATAGAATAAAGAGAAGATAAAAAAAAAAAAAAAAAAATAGCGTCAAGTCAAGACGATGTCTATTTTTCATACTGTGTGCGGAGAGAAAAAAACAGGTAGAAAAACTCATCAGACAATTTATTAATCCTCATGGTTTGATAAGAGATGACCACATTCCTCTCCACCCGAAAAACCGCTCCCATTTCAACGTCATCTCCCAACCCAAAATGTCAATCAAACTGTCCGTCAAGATGACGTCGGCCGCCTTTGACGTGTTGGGCGTGTATTTTGGTTGAGCAGATTACGCGATGTAAATACCAATATTCCAATTTGTGTTGCGTCTTTTCTTGAAGGGAGGGTCTTTTCAAGATGAAGAAGAGCTTTTGAAGCAAAAGTAATCTCGTAGCTGGTTCGTCGATTGACAAATACGTGAAGAAGGCGCTTGTTGGTCGATGCATGCGCACAATGAATGTCCATTGACGCGTTGAAATGAAAGGCAAGGGAGGGATGGTGCCTTTTGATGCAAGGATTTGCTCGCTCACTAACGGAAGCCTCTTTCTGCTTAATTAGTTGTCCCTAAAGCTTTGCGCGTGTCATATTGAAGATTGGATGGTGAGAAAAAGGCAGTCACCGTTGCTGACGAGGTATAGGGACCATTGATGGAGGTCTTTTATGTGTAAGGATAATTAATTCAACAAAGGAGAAATCTTTTGGAATTAATGATTGGGTTTTAAGAGCATTTATGGTTTCGTTGCGCAAGGAAAAAATGGATGAGAGGATGTAAAGTAATCAGTCAATAATTGTGGAGTAAGCGTTTTAATTTAGGGTGAATTAAAGATTGGTTCAGTGCTTTGAGAATTGAGGATAAAAAAATTCGTTGGAAAATTAAATGAAAAAATGTTTCAATTGGTTTCTTTGTAAATAAAATGTAGATGTATGAGTTTGTTTTCGTTACCCCTCAACGGTTTTTCGCTTTAGTTTTCTTTTCTTATCATTACTTCAACTTACAACTTAGATGGTGTAAATAATCTCGTTTTCAAAAGACGAACTTGAAATACAAAGTTCATTTCCGGGCGCCATCATTGTTAAAAAAATATGACGTAATCAAAGACAAAGCGTGTGATTGGTTGAATAGGTACAGACTGCATTTTTAACTCACCAAGTTTAATGTCAATTTATATGTCAGTTTCAATTTGTATATTAACTAATTTATTTAAAAATATAAATATTAGGAATGAAAGACAGTATAAAGTTTCTAGCTTTTCTTCCATTGCAACTACATCCGTGACAGCTTCCATTTTTATCATAAAGTAAATTTCGGGTTTTAACAATTCCCAAATCTGAGCATGACGTGTTATACGCCGGTATGAGCCGCCGATAGTTGCCCCAACTATAACAATGTTAAAGGCGTAGCATAACACGTCACACTCTGATTTGGGAATTGCTAAAACCCGAAATTTAGCCATATAACTTTAAGATTAAATTGTAAAATTGCTCTAACGGATGTAGGTGTAATGTTGAACTCATTACTGTCTTTTATCCCCAATATTTTTATATTTTTAATGAGACACCCCCTTTAAATTCCTAAAATAAATTTACACACAAAATCTTTCTAAAACTCACCAAATCTACCTAGAAATACAACAAACAGAAGAAGAAGAAGAAGAAAAATACAACAAACAACCTTCCATTGAAAACTAATGGGGCCAGATGCAAACCATACAAATAAACCAAACTGACCATTGATAGAACCACCTACAGTTCCATTCAAAATCATTTAGACTCATATTTCACACTCGCAACTTATCAAACACAAAAATCTCCAACTTCCTCAAAACCATTTGAAAACATCAATCAAAACATACCCCAACCACCCCACTTTGAATGGCCAGCGACCTGTGAATTTACTCGTAAAAGTGTGAAGAAAAGGGTTGACCCGAGTGTTGTTGTAATCCGTTGGGCACTAAAAGGAAAAGTATTGAAGTGTTGACGTTCATTCACTCGACTATGAGACTCCTGGGTGGGGGCAATTGAAGATTCATTCTTTTCTTAAAGAGGAGGTGTGGTACAAAAAGAGAAAATGAGGATTTACACACGCGAGCTGGGAAGGGAGGTATTCGCTTTTATTCACCCAAAACCCTTTAGTGTGTGACATTTTGTGTGGTTAAGAGTGGCAGACAGGGGCAGTGGAAATTGCGACCCTTTCGACCCTACATACAAGAGCCCACTCATGTAGTCACCACTGGAGGTCTTAGAAACACACGAGGGGTATTTTTGAGTGATTGACACGAGGTGCAGAGTTCGTTTCCTGAAGGATGCATTTTCTGTTTTTCCATATTGGATTTGTATAGTGCGTGCAACTGTTTTTTTTCTTTTTTTTTCTCGGTGTAATTAGGTTCAATCTAAGTGGTGTTGTTCAATAACATTGAAAACTGGAGAGCGAGTTGGCAGATTACAGGCCTGCCTTGCCGCTTTGAGGTTTGAATACAGTTTTGCTTTTTGCTTTTTGTGTAAAAATCAATTCGTTGCTTTCACGGCGATTAGCCTTTTAAGGATACGTGAGGCATTTTCGTGATGTTGGTCAAAATAATTCCGCCTCCCACTTTGGTATCGACCCGTTGTTTCTCTCGTTGCACGGCACCGATATTGTAGTCTCTACTAGTAAACACTGATTTCTCATTGATAAAATTTGTTTTATCATTATGTACATAAATGTAACATTATTGAATTGTGTATCCAGTTATTGGTACACGTAATAAATTTTCTTGTATTGGTCAGTCACATATCATTTTGATTAGTGAATAATTGTTATTTTAAGTATCTGATTAAAGATTGATCACATTATCAACTTTACTCATCACATTCTCAATGCTGTGATTAAAAATGATCAAAGATTTTGCGGTAAGGAAACAGAAGGATGAAAACTTAAAACTGATTTAAAGAAATTTGAAACATCAGTTAAGATTACTGCACTCTTACTTTGAATGAAATCACATCCTAATAAATAAGCTTATTTCATTGTTTGTACATGCTAATGATCAATAGAATCACAAAAGTTACCTGTGGATGTTCAAGTCACCCGACCATTGAGACATCTGGTGTTAAAAAATGCAACTCATTAAAAATATTAATATTGGGGGTGAAAGATGATATAATGTACTACCTTTTCTTCCATTGCACCTACATCCGTGAGAGCTTCCATATTTTACAATTTAATCCCAAAGTTACGAGTCTGAATTTCGCGTTTTAGCAATTCCCAGATTTGGTGATGACGTGTTATACGACGCTATAACACAGCATTGTTATAGTTGGGGCGGCGCGTCGCATAACACGTCATCACAAAATCTGGGAATTGCTAAAACGCGGAATTCAGACTCGTAACTTTGGGATTAAATTGTAAAATATGGAAGCTCTCACGGATGTGGGTGCAATGGAAGAAAAGTTAGTACATTATACCATCTTTCACCCCCAATATTAATTTTTTTAATGAGAGCCCCCCTTTAATAAAATATTCATTTACAAGTCATTATCAGTGTGATCCTGGCGTCTTTTTTCAAGATTAGAACTGCAATGCTACCATATGAAATATTGTATAACTTTGCATCATGCAGTGATACGTGTCATAATACTACATTGTCAACAAACGGTACAGAAAATGGCATTGTAGTGCATCAGTTGTCAACCAAACAATGCTTATTACGATCATAGTTATCAATACTAGTTAATCCAAAATGGCAGACTAACTAATTTCTTTTTCCCCTGTTAAGAACTACAAAAATTTAGAAGTGGATTTTTTCTTCGCAAAGCCTTCCGGAGCATCTCACACATCACAGCAAACCCACAAAGCAACCCTCTTGCAACTACATGGTTATGAACTAAATGGTACTATCGGACACGGGGCTTACGGAGTGGTTAAAGTAACATTCACAAAATAAATTCCGGTTATAAAATCACGACCTAATTATTGCAGTTAGCCTATTCTGCAAGACACAAGCGCAATGTAGCAATTAAAGTGATTTCCAAACATAAAGCCCCACCTGAATACCTGACCAAATTTTTACCTAGGGAGATCAGCGTGATCAAAATGCTCAGACATCCCAATTTGATAAGTTTCTATCAAGCAATCGAAACTACTAAACGTGTTTACATTATTATGGAATATGCAGAAAATGGGGATCTGCTTGACCGCATTCAAAAAGAGAAAAACATACCTGAGAACACGGCGGGAAGATGGTTTCATCAGTTGGTAGATGGTATCGAGTACTGCCATAGTAAAGGAGTTGTGCACCGAGATCTGAAATGTAAAAAAAAAAAATTAAATTGACATTCATCTTTCAACAAAATTTATTTTCAGGTGAAAACTTGTTATTAGATAGAAGACATAACCTAAAAATCACTGATTTCGGCTTTGCTCGTGTATTTAGAAGGAGCAATGCACCCAACTTTCAACTTAGTGACACTTATTGTGGAAGTTATGCTTACGCATGCCCGGAAATACTGACAGGTAAATCAAATTTTTTGAGATAAAAGGAAAAAAAAAAGATAAAAGAATTCTTTGCAGGTGTTCCATACAACCCCTATTTAGCAGACATTTGGAGTTGTGGAGTGATTCTTTATGTAATGGTGTTTGGAAGGCTTCCATTTGATGACTCTAATCTTAAAGTAGAAGAAAACTGCAATCTAAAATTTTATTGAAAAACTTTTAATCATTCAGTTTGATCAGCATCTTGTAACACAGGTACAAAATTTGCCTCCAACTTTTCCAGTCAGTCCAACTGTTACTATAGAGTGTCGGTATTTGATAATAAAAATTCTGACTCCTGCATCTGTAAGAATTCAGCTTCCGGATATTAGAGTCGATCCTTGGTTTAGAAGAGTTTATCCTTTATTTCAACATAGCCCAACTCAAAGCGTGTCAGCTGTTCCCAGTTGGATTTCTTAATAATTGTATGTGGATATAAGTGAAATTAAAGATATTAAACATAGCAATGTTTTGATTTAATTGTATTGCCACTGTCACCAACATAGTGATAACCTGCAGATATTACATGCACTGCAATACTTATGTTCACGTTGAAGTTAAGCAACAAAAATTACACACAAATAACGTATTTCAACTGTGGACCTCTTGCGGTGCAATTTAAAATCTCATGAAGTTGATATGGTCCATCGTTTGTTGAAAACAAAAGTTTTTAATGTGACATTAAACCAACGAGATGGCGCTAGTGTCTATAGTTTGCAACAGTTGTTTCCTTGACAAATTTCAGTCTCGTCTTCACAATTGTAAAGAAAAGGAGAAGGGTACAACCAGGAGGTAAAAGTCATCCGGTATTTTTCAATAGTAATATATTTTTGAAGTCTTTCTTATCCTTCCTATCAAACTCGGCTTTGCCTTATAAGCAATTAACTGTCAAAATGTAGTTTTTTTTTGTTTTTTTTTTTAAAAAAAAACATTTTTTGCATATAATTAGAACGCAAAAGTTAACCCTTTCATTCTGAACAGATGTTTCCCAAAACGTTTCTTCAGTGGTGCATAGCCACTTCGATCCTGCTTCAACTTAGTGAGACTACTGGTACAGGTTTGTTCTTTTCTATTTAATCAACATCAACAATTCAAAATCAACCCAAAATTTTAGAATTTCTTCAGGAACCACACGACATTATAGCCATAATTGGCGGCACTACTAAACTCACATGCATTCTGAAAACGTTTGGAACACGACCACAATGGATGCACAATGACAAATTTTTGAAGAATGATATAGAAGGATCATTTCCTAATGATCCACGCTTCAAAATCCCCAGCACCAATCCACGTAAAAACATCCAACTCCAGTACATCCCTTTTACTAAAAAAAAGTTTAGTTGATTTCAGTTTAGAAATCAACAACGTGACGCAAGAAGATGCAGGAAACTATCAATGTTTGCTTTACCATCCAAACGACATTCAGCCAGTTTTCTCTAGAGTTGCAACTCTTGTCGTTGTTGGTAAAATAAAAAAATTAAAAAACAAATTAAAAATGGAAAATTTATAATGATTCGAGTTTTACAAATAGGTGCAAAAGATGTGAAACCACCAGAGCTAGGAACAAATTTCATCCGGTACATTTCCCTCGCCAGTTTTTCCGTGGAATGCCAACTAGTGACCGTTCAAGGAAACATTTCAGTAGCTAAAACACTGTGAATAGAAACAGTTTCCAATAAATTAACATTAAAAATTAAAAGCAGGCAAAGGAAATCGCCAGATCTCCTTGGATAAATGCAAGTACCGATTCGACACTGAACGTTATTTTGGCTACTTTTAGTGGAAATAAATACGAATGCAAGATATTCGACCCGGCACTTGACAACATGCCACCTTTCACATTGACAGCAACGTTTCTCCGTTAATATTTCTCGTAGTCTTTTATGTTTATTATATTTTCTTAGTTGTTTTGAATTGTAGTTTCTGGATTTGATTTGACCGCCAGTTTAGGAGCGAAGCAATCGGACCAATTGTCTTGCCGCATTCAAAGGAGTAATGATTCCGTGATGAAATTTTTCTGCAACAAGTATTGAAGTAATGGAAGTGACATTAAAATAGTAATTTCGATTTCTCTTTGAACCTAGATTTCCAATCCTTGATATTCCTGAAATGGTGATTGAATTGAGAGCCGCTTTTCCCTTTACGATTATCTGCACTGTCAGAACAACTAGTATTGCTTACAGTTTCTTCTTAACTGGTAAATATTACATTTCTACCAACAATCTTTATAAATTTTTCTGTTGCTTTTGCATTGCTGACATTTACTACTTTATGTGAAGTTACGCCTGTGTTTAGTCTGTCCTTTCCGCTGCATATGACCGTAGTAGTCGCTTGATGGCATTAAACTTCCTTCCTCTTGCCTCCTTGGTGTTAAATTTCCTTTTTCTTTCTTGTTGTAGTAGTAATACAGTGTCATTGCATGTGGCCTAAATAGATGACGTTTAGCCTAATCCCCTAGGTTTTATACAGCTTTGAATTCGTTTGTGTAGTTGTGCATTACCAGCTTCTTTTGCCTCTTGAAGAAACTTAACATCCTTAAATAATTTCCTTCAATTGTTGCAGAACTTCCAGCAGCTCGTTTCAAAGACGCTGGTTACAACTTCGATGCGTATTCCTACAAGAGGCTTTCACCAGCCCTCACGAAATGGGTCAAAGTCTCGAATTCTGCATCGACTGTTAACGCAGTTGCTGAAGTTAAAGACAAAAACGAGACTTGCGTTCCGGAAAAGCGCCTTGTTATGCTGACATTAGTAATTGGCCATGAAAATCACAATCTTCAATTGGAAGGTAAACGTTTGACATGTATGATTCTTGTATCTCATAAAAGCAATACACTTGTTATTACAGTTCCGTTTAGCATTGGGGGTGATTCAAACATCGCAAACTGTGGAATTTTCCAAATGACTTGTTACTATTGGATTTGGAAGGACAAGGTTATAGCTATTCTTCATTATTAAAACACAACCTTTAAATAATTCCATATTAGGTATTCACCATTTTTCATGAGGGACTTGTCGTGCCATACATTTGCAAGATAGTAACTTTGCAAATCAAAGTGGTAGTTGGTGATAAACGGGAATTTGATTTGACCAATCCGAATTGCATTTTGTTGAATTATCCACGGCCACAACAGACTGCCCTGTTGCCTCATTTTGAGAGTAAGAAAATATTTGCTGGAATAAGCTGTGTTAAAAACTATTAAATCAATTGCAGAAGTTTCCAACATCTACCCACTAGTGGGTATTATTTGCCTTGCTTCTGTTATTGTGATAATGATGGTCTATCTTTGTCGTCAACTACTCACTTTGTACCGTCGAGGTGGCAAAAAGAAGCGTCGTCAAAACCAAAAGGACACTCTTCCTCATGTGGTAATGGAAGGGAAAACTAATGAGGAGTCTGGATGTAAATGTGTTTATTATAGGTGCCTGAAGTTCGGAAGAAAACCTACGCTCGTTTTACTAATGACGACGAGGTTATTCCAAACAAAGTTACTTTGATTTGAAATTTTTTGTTCAATGTGTGTTAAAACTTTTTGATTTTGTTGTTTGAAACTTGAACTTTTCAAAATTAAAAATTTATTTTGAAAATTGTGGGTTATAATTTTAAATTATAAATACCTTTCCATCAAAAAGCCGTCGCTGCTACCAAGAATGTTAACTCCATAGCCGGGAATATAATTTCAGCAAGCGTCATCGTATTGTTGAGGCAAACAAATAAAAGTAGTCAAACCCTAAGACGTCAGTTAAAAGGTATGTTAAATGTGTACGGTACTATGAAAGTTTATTAGGCTAACCTTCTCAAAACATGGCGTGGTCTCGAATTTTCTAACTGCCATTATTACGTCATGGTAGATAGCGCTACTGCTCCTAGCGGATAAAACTGGAAATAGACAATTTAATTTTATATGTTTTAGGTTATTTTAAAATAACGGCAATTTAATCATTTTGAGATAATTTAGTTGTTTACTTTTTGATAGGTTAAAAATATCTGTTTCAGTATTAAAATCTCTCTGCGACCCACTTGTTTGCTTACATTCTATTGACGGCGAACGAAGAAACTCTTCATGCCATTCTGTAATGGGAAAACGTTTTAATAAGTTTATTTAATAATATTTTATGGATAAAAATACCGTATGGTCAATGTAATTCGTTGATTCTTTTTTTCGAGTACATTTTTAACTGATAAAGGCAGTAATTCATAGTAGAATCTGATTTACTTGCGTCAAACTATGGTTATTCTGACAAACTGTTTCATTCATTAATAAAATGAGTTGGTATCTGGGTCCAAACGGCATCTAGCGGCAATATATTGCATTTGGTTAATGTTCAATCATGTGACTATGTTTTATGTGCGCCGAATTTAAAAAATGTGAAATTATATGACAATGATCAACAATACCAAACATTTGGCTCAAGTTCAAAATGGCAGGCGAACTGGAATCATCTTCAGGGTCAACTAGTTCGGAAGAATCCGATTTTTTTGACGATTCTGATGAAACCGATTTTTCTTTTCACGACCTTCTTGCAGAAATAACCCGCAAATCTCCGGCTTTTTTGTCCGACGAGCCAATTACTAGTAACAGCAGTGATGGTTCCTACACCCCTGATCCCTCTGAAAAAAGCTCAGAAACTTACTACACGGCCGTCATGGTCGATCCTACTGAAGAAATCGAATGGTTTAAAAAAGACAAATTTATTATCAATAAGTTAAAAACTAACATTTATATTACTTCTAGGTGCAAATGTGGAAATTGCCAACATCCTGAAAACGAGTTCGATAATTTTTGTTGCTGGGAAAATCCTGAGATCGCAGAAAGGATGGCGTCGTATTGCCGAGCAAACAAACGCCAATTGAAATGTATTACAGACCATCCAGTTTTTAAGAAAGTTTGTTTGGACCATGACGTTTTGCTTGTTGCTCGGGCGATTTTCAGAAGCCATCCTGAAAAAGGTGGAGCTAAATACGATAGTGAGTGCGACATGAGGCGATGCGCTCTACGCCAATTTGTGTTTTGGTGTTATCGCAATCGTGAAATAGTCGAACAAATCGCAATACCAGCTTGCGTCCTCGAATGCATTCATTCTCGCTTCCCTCTTTCGATTAAAAAATGTTCTCCTGCTTAAAATTCCCTACTGTCTACAGTTGATGTAATTTTTTTATGATTTATTTTCTGTCGCACAATGTTCCAGTATGTAAAATACGTGAATAAAAATAGCAATTGTTATTTTTCTGTAAATATTCATCATTCTAATTTTGCAAAACTTTACATTTTATTTTTGTTGTCTTTTTTCTTTGCTTCCTGGGTGATTGCGTCTGGTAAAATATACATCGGTAATAAATTATTATTATAATGCAAATAGCTGATTAGCAAATTATCAGAATCTTTATAGGCATTCAATGGTTTGAATAATTCTTCCAATTTTCGACGAGTTTCTCTCGTCAACTACACGAATTAAAAATTTACCAAATATTCCTAATCCCGCACAAAATAGTCTTACATTCTTTTTTCCAGATGCAAATCCTTTAAAATAATCAATTGCGTCTTTTGACAACTCCTGTTACCGTAAAAAATTGTTTGCACTCCTTTTGCACCATTGAATTAAAAGTAAATTATCTTACGACTTTGCCACTGAAACCGGCCACAGCTTCCCGCATGAATTCCGGGAAACGGTCATGTAACAAAGCCCAACACCAAGGCTCTTTGAAATACCTGTTGAATATATTAATTACGTCAACTGCATAAAATATTAATTAATTGAAATATATTACAATTCTAAGTCATGAATATGTCCATCATCAAATTTGGAGACCAGATGATTCATTGTATCTTTATGTTGCCCATGAACTTTCAACCATAAATCAAAATTAATTTCCTATAAAAAAAATTACTAATAAAATTATAAAAAAATCTGATTAATTACTCTATTGATGGACAATATGATCAAAAAAGACCGTAACAAAAAGTCAATTTGTACCTTATCTGAAATGCAGGTAATCGATTCAATATAACCAGTGTCGCTTATAAAAAAATGAATGTAAGGCTGATCAAAAGAGAGTAAATTCCCCGTAGTAATTTCACGCGCCTTTAAAAATTTCTTCACAATTAAGTGTCAATAGATTTTAATATCATAAACAAACCCCTCCACGATATCCAGGCATCATAAATGAAGCACAATTTCCATTTCGACAAATGTGAAAACAATGCAAATTTCCTTTATAAACCGTGAAATTAAACCAAATTTACTCAAATCCAAAAAAAAAAAAACAACTTCAAATTACTTGGCAATTGTCCTTGTAAACAAACTGGAGCAGTGAAATGGTGCAGTAAATCAGATGCGTCAGTGGAAAATCTCATCTCACCATTACTATAAAAATTAGGAGAAAAAATGCGCAACATTTGCACTGCCAACTAAAATTGAAAATGATATCGCTAAACATTCATATAAAAATATAAATTATAAAATATCTTACATGTTTACCAACAATTCCAGAACTTATTTGCCTCATACGTGTTTCTGAAACCGTTCGAAAACGGCGAGAAAAAGCCGTCATTGGTCCCGCTGCCAGAATCCACGGGTCGTTTGTACGGAACTCTTCATCAATTATAAGACCGTTGTCATACACTAGAGAACTGTTATTAACAGCTGTGAAAAAAAAATTATAAAATTATACTTAAAAAAATAAGGTTTTAGTTACATAAAAAAGTGTCTCGATTAACATCTTTTTCTGAAAAACATACAAATAATACGCAATTTTTTACTCTTATTTTTATATTTTCTGGAGATGTTAAAATAATTGAAGTCTTCGAGGCAGATAGAGAAGGCAAATCAACGTAATAATTAGGAAGATGTTGTACGGAACATTTTTTTAAACTCATGCTGATAACATTTTGAAAAATCTTATTTTGCACACAAGAATCCTGTAAAAGAAACTGGTTTTACATTCAAAAATAACATCAATTCGCAGTTTCTAATATACTTTTTTAATATTCGATTCTGAATAGGTGATACTCGTGGATGGTACCCCAAGTTCCAGTAGTCCTTCTATAAAGCAAACAGCTTCAAAACTAGATCCATAAACTACAATTTTTCCAGTTGCACCATATCCAACAGTGTTTGCCTCTGTGGAATAACAAGGTTAACAGAATACTTGTAAAACAAAATACTTTTAGAAAATACCTAACATTTCATCTACAATTTCAATAATTTCAATTGCGTCTTCATGGTCATTAATTGTTTTTATCAGCATAGTTGACATGTATGGTACCAATGTGTTTGGAATTTGATATTGCTTACCACAACATAGCACTAAAACGTTGTATGGTAATTCAAACTCGTTATTAATAACTATAGATTTCTTTTCCCTGTAAAGAATTGAAGATGCAATTTGTTCATTTTATCTTAGACTTATGATTGCAAAACCCTCTTTTTGAAAAGAAAAATTTGGAGCATGAAAATTTTTGCAAGGAAATCAGCAACTATGGCATATTTTTTTGTGTGCCTAATTATACTTCTGTAATTTTAAGATTACAACTGTTAATTTCTCACCTGTCAATTTCTGTCATCCAGCCCGTTACTAATCTTACATGCATACGGATGAATCCGGGTCTAAGACTTTCTAAAGCGCTTGTAGGACTATTTAAAAAGAAAAAATTAGCGCACACATATTAAAAAAAAAAAAATAGTAGGCAATACTCAGTTGGAACCATAATGTTACATATTTTATTCGCTTCTCTTTCATTTGGAAAACCAACTGGGGAAACTAAATATAGGTTGATAACTGATATGAAAGAACTGCAATAAAAAGACATGTTGTAATATACACAAAACGTATACAAATTCTTTTTACCTTTCCAAAAATTGTTTAATAGCAGCAAATGCAGTGTTACTTGCACCAACTATTACGATTTTAGCTCTTATGGTAGTCTGTTAATATCGAATTTAGTATAAAGTTTTATGTTAAGGAAATTAACTTACCTTGACTTCATAAACATGCTTTTTACTCAGTAAGGTAAGTGCAAAATCATTTTTGATTGATATTGTTCGCTGCGATGGAAGATTGTCAATCCATTTGTCTGATTCAGGGTGCACTTTGATTCTATCAGTTACAGGCAAAAATTCTTCCAAGGCTGTCATCGATTGAAGAATCTTATTAGTCTTTAAGATAAAAAAAATTTCAATAAAACGAAAAGAAATTTTTTAAATTTCATTTATATGACTTCATTTGTGCCGGAATAAATTCGATAATACAAACATGTCTTATTTCCAAGTCGATAAATCTCCTTTAAAATAATCAAAGTTTTGTTAATATAAGAATCTGTCATTCCTTAATACTGAGGGATACCTTAATAAATTCTCGCGAGAGATGCGTAAAAAGTGGATTCATTATAAAATGAATAACCTGGGAATGATGATCCCTACTATGCAAACCAAAGTAAATAAAATCTTCTATGTTGTAGTTTGCTCGAAGAAATTCAATATCTTCTTCATTGCACAGAATTGCAAGTCCGATAACTTGCGCGTAACATTCCAAAACAAATGCTTGAAGCCCTTTTCCATCCTAAAATTTACGAGAGTTAGTTGCGTGTATTACAGTTAAAAGGGGCACTTCAGGAATTAACTTCAAGCTTTAACTAAAACCGGAAGTGTCTAACCTCGATTAAAGGCCGAACCGGATGAACGGTGCCGGTTCGCTAATATATATCCATCCCGTGGCCGAACAACGAAAGTGCAGCCTAACCTAATCAAAAATTGGTTTGATAAGGGTTATAATTCGGATAGGTATGTTAGGGTGCACATTCAATTGATATATATCAGGTTTTGGACGAACCCGTTCATCCCGTTCGGCATTTTATCTAGCGCCGATTCCTTACAGCATTCGGTTGATTATTGCAAAATGCAGTGAAATCATTTATAATTTGTGTTTTAGCTTCTACGTTTTCTATAAATTTAGTAATCATTGGAATATCAGTAACTTTTCCAAACCTTGCAGAATAATTTCTAAAAAAGAGAGATTATTATAATCAAAATTAGTCATGCCAATTCATTTAAAAATACTTGATCAAACCCCAGCGATGAAGCACGTACAATTCTTGACGCAACAAAATATTAGTTCTGGGTGTAACACGCTAATGTTTTATACATTTTTAAAATTTCAAAAGTAAAACACCAGTTTTTAATAACCTTACTGCAAATTTTGATAGAAACGGTATTGCAGCAGACCAGCAATTGATACTTGTTGCACAAAATTCTTTTTCAGGAAAGAATTTAAAGGCAGCTTCAATCAATTCCATGTATCTAAAAAAATCAATTCCTAATTAAAAGTGAGAAAATTTATATTTTGGTGTAGGTGTTTAAACCTTGTTTGATGCTCTTCACTCATCATAAACAGATGTATGCTAAAAACACTGTAAGGCGGCGGCGGTTCTGGTGGAGGCGGCGGTTCTGGTGCTGGTGTCACTGCAATAGCCCTTTTACTTGCAGGTCCAGCCTCAATAAAATGCGAAAAATATTAATTTGCTTCACTTCTAAAATTTCAATTCTTACAAGTTTCTTGACAACCTTAGGTGGCGGTGGTGGAGGCTTTGGCTTTATATAAACTTTTCTAATAAATTACAAAACGTGGTTTAATTATAGAAAATTAAAAAACGAAGATTTTACCTCAATTCATTAAACGGTCCAAGTTCAAATTGGTTATTCAATAATTCAGCATCAACATTTTTACTAATGCTGATAAATCCTGCAAGTTCGCGTGGTTTTACCTAAGAAATTTAATTTAAAAGTTACACTACGTTTCAACTCAAGTCAAAATTTTACCTCAGCAACTAAACAATAATCCAACTCATCTCTTTGTTGATCTATCAATTCGGCTAAAAAATATTCTCCATAATGCTCTTGCAAGACTTTAATTTGCTTACCAAACAAAACAACTAAATCATCGTTATCTTCAACACTATCAAAAATAAAAAATTAGAAAAAAACTAATTCTCATAATTAAAACATATGAATTCCTACAGAGCTGGTCGAATTCTTAATTTTGGTAAAATATCATCTTTACAGCAAACTCTCAAAACATACAAATCGTTTCGAGCAAACTGTTGATTAAACACTGTTGACAGCCTTATATCTGACCAGAAAAATAATTAGTTAAAAAGATATAGAAAAATTTAAAAACCAAAATTAAACCTTCGACACCGTGCCGACAATCAACTAATACAGCATACTTCACATCAACTAACACTCTGAACATTGCCTTAATTAATTCCGAAATACAAAAAACTTCCCGGTGCCTAATAGCACTTGCAGAAGCTAGAAACACTGTGTTCAAAGGGGTGAAGTTATCGTTAAACTTGTCTTTTAACCACTGCTCCAATTCATTTGGAGCTAAATTTGGTACATTGATTGGATAATCAAAGAAAGATGCGTATGCCAACTGCTTTCTTGCATGACGATTTTCAAGAGTTATTGATAAAATGCATTTCTCTCTACAAAAAAATGAAAGGTTATTCCCTCGACACTTTTACTGAAATAGTTTAACTAACAATAAATTGTATAGGTTTTTCTTGCCAAATAATTTTTCAGACCATAATTTACTTAATTTTTGCAGTTTAGGTATGTCATCTATCTCTGTGCGGCGTAAGATGCACCGTTTGATATTAATTATGGGTAAAACTTCATCTATGTCAGATCCAGATTCACTGTCTGATGATGAATCGTAATCAACTGATCTGTTTGATCTCCGAATATTGTCCAAAAACGTTTCAACTTCTGTTAAAAAAAAGAAAATTGTTCAAAAATGATTTTGCAACGAAGTTAAATTTTATTTATACCTTCTTTTTGATTGCGTTCCAATGTTGTTACAAGTGATTTTAATTCTTCTGGTGGTTCATAAACTGGTTCTGGAGTGAGCGGCTCTGTTAACTCCGGCTCTGAAGACATAGTGAAATTTTACATTTCTCCACTTTTAGATGTCACTATTGTTGAATCAAACAATTTACATTCACGAGATGAAAATTCTTAACACTAACTATAACATTATCTGGTTTTTGTTCATGTTCGGTCGTATGAGATTAAAAATACTGTCGAGAAATTTCGACTGTCTAGAAACAGAAATAACATAAAACTATTATGTATTTCTCTTTCTAAGCAACAATATTAAAAATAAGAAAATAGAGTTAAATTTCAAGTCATCTTAGTTCAGGTTTAATTTTTTTTAGGCCTTAAAAAACCTACAAAAAAATCCTAACAATTCCAATTTTACAGAAAACTAAACCAATTTACAATGGCATCAGATACTGATCTCTACATCAGCGAGCAAGCACAAGACAAAGAAGAATGTATTGAAACTCCCTTGGAACAAACCCACGAAATCGAAATCGAAATCGAGACTGAGGAGAAGCAATTTATTGACGACGATGCCACGACAGAAAATCAAACTTCAGAGGAAGGTGAAGAAGAAGAAAAACAAGTTGAGGCTGTTCAGGATAGTCAAGGAAGTGAAGGAAGTGGAGGAAGTCAAGAAGGAATAACCACCGGAAGTGAGTTCCAAGAATCTGAAGAAGACGGGAACGTTGTCCAAACAGAAGAAGCTGAAAGAGACACGGAAGAATTCGAAGTTACGGAGCCATCAACTGAAGAAGAAAAGGGAACATCCGGAGATGATGAGATGCAGTGCCAAAATGAGACACTGCCAACTGAAGTTTTCAAGGAAGTAGAAATTAAAGTTTCGACTGATCAACAAGAGGAGGAAGAGGAGGAAGAAGAGGAAGAAGATGCAGAAGATGCAGTTTCTCAAGTGACTAGTTCGAAGTATGAAGAAACACAATCTCAGCTGACGAGTGACGACCATGTCGAGGAAGAAGAAGCTGATTCGGAGCCTTGTAACGAGAGCGAAACGGAAGTTGAGTTACAACAAGTGGCAAGTTCGGATGAAACTTCCCCTACGCCGTGTCCACCTGAATCTCCGTCCGAATCAGCAGCTCAGATTAGCGTCGCTTCCTCACCCGATATTAAGGGTGACACTATTAAGAAACATGAATTAATGTTGAAGTGAGTGTTCACAATATTTTACCAATAACCAATTAATTCACTTTTTTGAGTAGGTTGGACGGTGAGATCACTAAAGACACGCTTTTCCAGCAACGTTTCTTCATCTTGGCAACGAATTACGACGAGATGATAAAGATGAAAGATGAATACAAGGCCGAAAATGAACGTCTTCGTTTGGAGAACATGCAAATGAAGATGGAGAACACGCGCATCTATAATGAGAAATTAGAAAGTAAGGAACGAGAGAATCATAAACTACATCAAACGGTTGACTATCTTAAAAGGGAGTTGGCAGAAGCTCAAGTCAAACTGAGGTAAAAAATTTTTTTAACTAAAGTTTCATTAAGTTAAAAAAAACTATTTCAGAACTGCACATGACGACTACAAGAACTTGTGCTTGTCTTATGAAGAGAAAATTCTTCGATTAGTTCAAAATTTATCAGTTGCAGAAGAAACATTGGCTGGTAATTCATGACAAATTGCACAAACTATATTATGACACCCCCTTATGGTTACAATAATGATCCTGGCAGCTGCTGGCTACCTAAACCATCATTTTTTTTTTTTTTGTAGTTTCTAACACCTAAGTAAAGATATTTCTCTTTCCAGACACAGTTTTCAAGCTTCGAGAACAGGAACTCGTGCGTTCTAGACAAGAACGTGAAAGTCGACGTCAATGCGAGCGTCTGCAGAAAGAGAAAAACGACCTCATGGAATTGGCTTTAAATGGAGACCGAACCAGTTTTTATTTGAACTGAAATGTAAAATTGTCAAATGAAAAAAAAAAAAATTAAAATTTACAATTGAAATCAAAATTATCAACAAAATTACATTCCTCTATTCTTTATTGATGCCAATCAATATTAACAATCTCCCTCACTCTTATAATCCTACCAAATGTTTTCTTCATTTTGTTACACTAGTGACTATTACTGTAAAATGCAGTCGACAAAAATTAACTACACTAAGATTTTCTTTACGACTGTTCTTCCGCTAATTTCTCAGCCTTTTGTTGCACTTCTTCAATTGGGCCTACCATGTAGAAGGCGACCTCGGGCAAATTATCCAATTCACCTAAGACAAATATTCGCATTAAAAACTGCTTTAAAAGTAATAAGTCGTAAATCCCCTGGTACCTTTAAGAATCATTTGAAACCCTTTAATTGTCTCTTTAAGTGGCACCAATTTTCCAGGCGATCCAGTGAATACTTCAGCCACTTGGAAAGGCTGAGACAAGAACCTTTGAATTTTACGTGCGCGCGATACCGTCAATTTGTCATCTTCAGACAATTCGTCCATACCCAAGATAGCAATGATATCTTGCAATGATTTATAATCCTAAAATGTAAAACATTCATTAGTCTATAACTAGTTTTCCATTACTTGTAATTTTACTTGTAGAATCTTCTGTACACCACGAGCAACTCCATAATGCTCAGTTCCTACAACATTGGGATCCATAATTCGGGACGTGGAATCAAGGGGATCTACAGCTGGGTAAATGCCCAACTCGGCAATACCACGAGACAACACAGTCGTGGCGTCCAAGTGAGCGAAAGTAGTGGCAGGTGCGGGATCGGTCAAATCGTCAGCAGGTACGTAAATAGCCTGCACAGATGTAATGGAACCCTTTTTGGTTGTTGTAATTCTTTCCTGCATTGTACCCATGTCAGTGGCTAGAGTTGGTTGGTAGCCGACAGCAGAGGGGATACGACCCAACAAGGCTGATACCTAAACAAAAGAAATTAATTAATCAGGAAATTTAATTTTCATCTGACTTCAAACGCACCTCTGAACCAGCTTGAGTGAACCTGAAAATGTTGTCGATAAATAATAGCACATCTTGTCCTTCCTGATCACGGAAATATTCGGCTACTGTGAGACCGGTTAAAGCTACTCGGGCACGGGCACCAGGGGGTTCGTTCATTTGACCGTACACAAGCGCGACCTATTTAAAAATAAGATAAAATTTTGTTTAATATTTACCCGCAATTAATTTTTGTCTTTTTTTTTAACCTTAGATGTAGCATCTTTCAAACTAATTACACCAGACTCGATCATTTCATGATACAAATCGTTTCCTTCACGGGTTCTTTCACCCACTCCAGCAAATACCGAATAACCACCATGAGCTTTGGCTACGTTGTTAATCAGCTCCATAATCAATACAGTTTTACCTACACCAGCGCCACCAAACAAACCTGAAATCAAATTTATACAGTTAATAAACTGTATGAAATTCTTTTTTTTTTTTTAATTGTACCAATTTTTCCTCCTTTGGCATAGGGAGCCAACAAATCTACGACTTTAATACCAGTGACTAAGATCTCTTGAGCCACGTTCATATCCACAAATTCAGGAGCGTCGGCATGAATTGATGAAAATCTAAACATTTAGAAGAGTTATAAAATTTCCTTTTGTAGATTAAATGAATAGAAATTACATTTTGCTATTTACAGGCCCTCTTTCGTCGATTGGTTCACCAATCACGTTAATAATTCGTCCCAAAGTTTCGGGTCCTACTGGAATCTTAATGGGGGAATTGATGTCAACGCAAACCTGTCCTCGTACAAGGCCCTCAGTACCGTCCATAGCAATCGTTCGTACGGTGTTTTCACCTGTGATTAAATTATAATTTAATTGTTTGTTGAATAAAATAAGTTTGAAATTATTACCCAAATGTTGGGCGACCTCTAAAATTAATCTAGGCTTTCTTCCTTGGACTTCCAACGCATTCAAAATGGGGGGTAAGTTATCATCAAACTGCACATCCACAACGGCACCGATGACTGCCACGATTCGTCCATTGGAACCGACGGCTTTTGGTGCTGCGGCGGCATAACTCCTCTTTTCTGAAATTAAAAAAGATCTTTTAATGTAAATCGACCTAAGACGAACGAGCCTGAACCGTTCTTATTTCTTGGCAGACATGGGATAACTAACTTTAGCACCACATACACTTTTTTCTTTTATATTTTTTATATCTTTTCACGGTTAATTTTTACCAAACCCAACTCTAAAGAAATAAATTCGATACGTATTGTTGTTATTAATAGCAGATATGATAAATATGCAAGAGTTTAAAATATTTTATCTGCCCGATGCCCTTGTTAGGCTTATTCTTGCTAGGAAGGTGAAACCGGGTTTGGTGTGGCGGCATGAGTTGTATGGTAGTCGCTTTATTTAGTAACTTACTGGTTGAGAATGTTGTTGGAATAACTCTTGCGCTTGTTTGTGGGACATTGCACAGCGAAACGGCTGGTTTAGCCGCTCTTAAGAGGGACGATGTTGCTCTTCCGAGTACCTTCAACATGGCGACTGCAGACTGCTGGGAGAAGAGCAGAAAGTCCTTGAGCTAGTCACATGACCCCAACAAGTTTAGACTTAGAGGTGATAGCCCCAGACTGACACTTTGACAATTAGCAAATGTAAAAATTCTTTTAAATGGTTTATTTTTAAAATAAAATAGACGAATATTTACAAATTTATAATGAAGATTTTTGTTTTGATTGAATAACCTTACATTTAGATGTAGAAGCAAGTTCAAATTTGTGGTTTCGAGCTGCTTTTAGCTAGCTGCCTAATCAGTAGAACGAAAACCTGATGTCACCTTTCGTCCTTTCCTTTTCTACATTACGTAACTACTGAATATTATACTAATTTGAAAGACTAGAACAAATAAACATTTTTCATTTAACTGTTTTATTGATGAACAAAACTTAAAACTCTTCTACACATTTTTTAGAACTCTCTACACAACTCCAAATAATAAATTTACATATAAGACAGCGCAACAGCCGAAACTGTTGACAAAATAAGAACGGTCCATCCAGTCAGGGAAACTTGTTTCAATTCGAAACCGTGACCCATGTCCCAAAACTATGGATAAAAAATTTCATTGTATAAATCCAGTGTAATGAGAGTCAACCTTTAATATTACCAAATGGCGAACTCCATTAAAAGTATGAAAAGTTAACGGATAAGCTAACGAAAACTTCATAGCAGCGACGAAGGTGGGACTAAAATGAAAAGATTGCAACCAGTCCATATAGGTTGCAAAGTTGCCGGGCCAAACCAACATCCCAAGAGCAAGCGATGTCGCAGCTGAAATATATTTCTTTAAATACAGCAACAAAAAGGGCACAAAATATTTTATACCGCCTGATAATATGCAGCCTGAAATACGGTGACTAATTGACAACAGCCAAGTGATTTGCGGCCTGCGGTAAACGGGGGGGAATGTAAATCGTGATATTATTATAATAAATAATGGTTTACGCGTAAATAGTCATATGAGGGGAAATAGGTCTCGCCAAACGTTCATTCTTCAGGAAAAAATCTTCTGGAGATTTTTTTTGACATACATGCGTAGTCGTTGTAATTGGTTCAATGCTGTTATTGGTGTGCAGAAAATGAAGAATTGAGAATTCCAAAATTTTTCTTTTTCAAGTTAATAAATTTACCGTGTTAAGGTCCATGGCGTAAGGCAACGAACCGCACTCCTTTGAACAAAAGATCTGTAAATTTAATTTATGCATTAACCATTAATCGAAAATCTATTACAAATAAATTTCTACCGCAGCAGAAGAGCCATATTTACAGCGGCAGATAGAGTCCACTTGCCGTTCCAAAACTCAACAATTAAGTTTTTTTAAGCTTCCGGTTAGTGACGAAAAGAAATTAGATATCCAATAGAAACAACGATATTCACTGACGTCATTACCCAGAATCAACAGAGCTATAGCTAACACATGTTTGGAAACGACTTGGCGGGAAGAATCAGTTTATGCACAGCTGCAGTGTGTCCGTTTTGCAAAAAGTATACATTTAAACTAAAATGCCACGCACCGAAATAACATATTCGGACAGGTATTACGATGAAAATTTTGAATACAGGTAAGTTAATTCACTAATTAAAGTAGGTTAAAAAGAAAAGCTAACTAAATAAACTTTTCAGACACGTTACTTTGCCGGCGCCTAAAGCCCGACTGGTACCAAAAAATCATTTGTTGACTGAGACCGAATGGAGAAATTTAGGAGTTAGACAATCGCCTGGTTGGGTGCACTACATGATGCATGGACCTGGTAATTCATTTAACCGACAAGATTTCCTAAAAGAAACTATAATTAATTATATTTTAGAACCACACATTCTGCTTTTCAAGAGACCACGAACAGACACTGAAAATATGAATGTCAACAACAACAACAACTAGCTACGGCATTCATTGAAACTAACCCCTGTAACTGAAACGCGCGGATATATGTCTATAAGAAATTAAAAATTTTGTACTGTCAAATCTTATTAAGACTTTTTTTTAAAACATGTATTTAGTAGTGTAGTAATATATTAAACGAAGATAAATAATTTTATTTCTCAAAAAATTAACAAATTATTCAACACGTATCTTCTTCAACTTAGCCGGGATCTCAATGGCACTGACCTGCAGTGGCCACGCACCCCCAATAATACCAGCCTGGATTGCAACTCCATACACAACCGCCAATTCAGGATCAATCCCTACATTTGGCTTCTTTCGAAAATACTGTTCAATTATTTCCCTAAGTTTTGGAATTCGAGTGGAACCTCCAACGAGTACTATTTCATCAACTTCGTCTGGCCTTATATCGACAGGTGTTAGCACGGCGTCTAAAAGCGTTATAACTTTCTTAAACAAATCTTGATTAATTAGTTCAAATTGTTCTCTCGTCACATTGTAACTAAAAGCTTGTTCGATTGAACGGAGTGGAATGTTGATCATTATAAATTCTTCATTAGTCAAATTAATTTTTATATTTTCTACTGTCAGTCGCAAGGTTTGTATGTCTTCAGAGTTGGTAAGAGGTTGCTTGTATTTCTTCTCTATTAAGCGCATCAAATACGAAAATAATCTTTGATTAAAATCCTGACCTCCTAGATGATTATTTCCTGTGATAATATATAAAATAAAATCAACTTTTCTCTAAAATAATAAATTTTATAACTATTACCAGCCATTGATTGCGTTAAAAACATTCCTCCTTGGATATTAAGTAAGGAAATGTCCGAGGTGCCACCTCCAATGTCAATTACAACAACATTACTAATGTTTTGCTTTTTGTGTAGGCCATAAGCAAGAGCAGCAGCTGTTGGTTCGTTGATTATGCGCAGAACTTCAATACCTAGGTGAAAGAACAATTTTTGTCAGCGGCTGTAATAATCATTTTTTAAAATCTGACTACAAGACCAGCAATTTTTGCTGCCAATTTCGTATAAGATCTCTGCATGTCATCAAACTCAGCCGGTACAGCCATAACAGCTTTAACAACCGGCACGCTCAAATTTCTCTCAGCAGTTTCCCGTAATTCCTTGAGAATATGCGCGCCAACCATTTCAGGTGTGACAAGCGTCTCATTTCCTTCACTTCCAGCTACAAATGATACCATTCCATCTCTCTCTACAAGCTAAAACAAATTAAATAATTCACAATCGACAAATATCTTATTTAAAATGAAATTACCTTGAATTGATAACCAGCAGATTCCTTCTTCAACTCATCTACACTGAATTTCTTTCCTATAAACCTCTTCGCATCATAAAACGTTGAATTCGGGTTCTTCTCAGCTTGTTGTAAGGCATCGTATCCAATCAATACTTTATCACCACTGAAATTTGTCAGAGCGTCAATATTTAATTTTTCATAATAAAAGAAATTTCACGCAACCTGTAAGCTATGATACTCGGTATTGTACTCTTCCAGTTGGAATTAGCAATGACTCGCACTTGTCCCGTGACAGCTTGGTAAACAGCTACACAAGAAAAAGTAGTTCCCAAATCTAATCCAACTATTTTCGGTGTTGGAGGTGGTAAATAATGTTGGGCTAAATATCCGGCTAATAAAATTGCTAATATGGAAGTCCCTATTGAAAAATAGAAAAAAAAATTAGTTCGTGTAGAGTAGTTTAGTTAGAAGTTTCATTACCTAAAATCGTAAAAGCGTATCCCATCGGAATGATATAAATGAATGGTATTTGACGAACATATGTGGAAATACGACAGCGAAACTACACGTTGACTTATACAAGGCCACTTCCTTTCCTAACCTTGCTTGAAACGCTTACTAGTGGTAGTTTCATGAACTAATGCTACTGGTTTGGCTTCACTGCCACGTTAGTGCGCATTACATTTTCATACATTTTAATGACTGTAGAAAGTCATTTTATGAACCACAATTGTTCTAATATTTGACTTTTTCAATAAATAATATGGGAGTTTCGATTTTTGCTGTTAGCAAATTATTATTTCCGGATTTGGCTTGTGCTTCGGTTATTTGGGCACCCAGGGGGCAGCACCATCTTCTTGATAAATTTGATGATATCTATCTGATTTTGATGAGTGGCATTGGTCATTATGGTGAATTATTGTTTTGTTCACAGATTTTGGTCGTTATTTTTCTTTTGTTTATGTAGGTTTCTGATGATAATGCGTCCTTAGGGTCGTCCTGGCGTTGGATGATTGGGGGGTTATTTTTTCCAATTTTACTACCATGGTTTTTATATCGTGTGATATTTTCGTGGGATAGTGTTACGAGACAACGGGCTAAATTAGAAAATAAAGTTGTGCTTATAACGGGGGCCAGTTCCGGATTGGGAGAAGGTGGTTATTATTGTAGTTCACAGGGTGTAAATAATTCACTTATTTACTCCTGACAAACAATTTGCATGCATTATTAATTCCAATATACCCTTCACAGTTCTTGCAGCTGAATTTTATAAAGTTGGATGTAAAGTTATTTTAGCAGCTCGTAGATTGGATGAACTAGAACGAGTTAGGAGTCAATTACTTGACTTACACGACAATGAAGTAAATAATTGACTTCTATACCTCAATTCATTTTATGTTTAAAATGTGCTTAAATCCAATTTTTTTAAATTCATAGACATTACCTGAACACCAACCAGTAGTTCTTCAATTAGATTTATCCGATATTAAATCAATGTCTGATAAAGTCAATGAAATATTGAAAATCTACGGGAGAGTCGATATATTGATAAATAACGCTGGTATCAGTCATCGTGGAAATATTTTAAATACAAAGGTTGAAGTAGATATCAAAGTGATGCTTGTTAACTACTTTGGTCAAATCGCTCTTACGAAAGGTGATTTTCATCTATTCAACACAAATAATTAAAAATAAATTTTATTGTTTTTAATAGCCCTCTTACCATCAATGATAAAAAATAAATCCGGTCATGTAGTTGCAATAGGAAGTATTCAAGGAAAAGTCGCCATCCCATTTCGATCAGCCTGTAATTTAAAAATTAATAAAATCCGAGTTGTTTCTTATTAATAAAATTTAATCCCAGATGCCGCGTCCAAACACGCTTTACAAGCATTTTTCGACTCCCTTCGTGCCGAATTAACTGGAACAAACATCAAAGTTACAGTAGTTAACCCAGGGTATATAAAAACAAATATCTCACTTAATGCTATGACGGGTGATGGCTCAACATATGGAAGTAAAAAAAAATTTTTTATACTCAGAAATAAAAAAGTTACTAACTTTTTATTCCATTTTTAGTAATGGACAAAACTACAGCAAATGGAATGGACCCAACTCTTGCCGCTAAGAAGATATTACAAGCCATTGTTTCCGAGAAAAGCGAAATTTTACTTTCAAGTTGGATACCTAAAATCGCCGTTTACTTGAGATTACTTTTACCAAGTGTATATTTTGCATTAATGGAAAATCGAGCGAAGAAACAAAACGCTATAATAACCCAATCAGAAAATTAAAATAGCTTTATACACATTCATGAAGCATTCTGAATTAATGAATTAAAAATAATTTTTGTATTATACTTACATAAATAAATATATTAAAAATTGCAATATCCTCTTCATTAGCATAAATTATAGCCATAATCAGTGAAATACCTACAAAAAAGATAATGCAAGACTAAGTAACATCATTAATTTTTTAAATTCCAACTTACCCAATGCGGATATAACTGCTCGCTTCAAACGCAACTTCTTGGAGACAGTTGAATAATAAAACAAAATAAAATTTGCTTGACCTAATATCAAAAAAAAAAAACTTTTATAAAAATACACCTTAAGTGACGTGCCTTGACTTGACCTAAATTCCATATCAATTAAAACATTCAAATCTTTACAATTAGATGACCATATTTTATTTTATGTATTTATTTACAAGGCCAATATGCACAGCCAAGATACATTATCCAAATGTGAATAACAAGTGTATTACAAGATCAAAATAATGCCCGCAAACGACAAACATTAACAAAGTAGCCAAAAAAAAAAGTAAACTTATTTATAATTACCTTACTTTACACAATGGGCCAACTTATAATTTATTTCTCAATATAAACTTCACTAACGGTTTTATCTGTCTTAACAGCAATTGAGTCTTGTTTATTTTTTTATACAGAAATCTATAGTTTCATTCACAATGATGAAAAAAACAAAATTTTAAAAACAAATTACACTTATTCTCAAAATTTTTAGTTTTCGTATCATTTTTTTTTTTTTTAAATTAACTCAAATGACAGCTCTAGTAAAAAAACATGAAAGGCACTTGATGAAGAAATCTACATAAATTAATTTAAAAACGGGAAAAAGGTACGAAAACTTAAAACGGTGAAAACAAGCGCCACAATTATCCCTTTACCATCGTACTATAAATGCTTTTAAGGTGGTGAAGGAGTTTAATAAAGAATAATAATTCTTCTTGTACAATTACTTGCACTTAATGTTTATTGTAAAAACAAAGTGTTATGAAGTTGAAACTATGTCTGCCAAGACAATCCCATGTTGCTGCATTTGAGACCTGAGCAACGTATTCTCATTGCGCAATTCATCGCACTGTTGTCTCAACATTTCCAGGTCGAGAGACAGTCGCTCATTATCTTTGAGTGTGTCAGCAAGTCGTTGATTGGAACTTCGCAAATCTTGAATGTAGTCGCAAGCCTTAGCAAGAATCCCTCCTTTGCTCTGAGTGCGAGTTTGGGCGGGGGAGTAAAAATTTTTTTTACAAATGTTAGTAAAAATTTCAAAACAAATTGTTAAATTGTAAAAAATAATATGTAAACCGAAAATTTACAACTACCTGGCCCTGTTTTGTATGATCCTGACTGCAATCAGGTACGATTTTCGACAATTTGATTATCCAGTTATTAATTTTATCCCGACGTCGCCTTTCAACTGCAACAACAAAAAATTGTAGAAATATAGAACTTGAAAATGTGTGTTCACATTAAAGTAAACTTAGTATGGCTCAGCTTTCTGCAAAATTGGGTAGATGATAACTCTTTGCAATAGCCAATCAGGATGAATTACTTCATTTCTGCATGCAACTAATGTGAATTGTGATGCAGTGACTACTCCCATTTCCGAAAATGACTTCCCTATTTTGTGGCTTCTAATTTCTATTGGTGGCCAAACCAGAGATAAGATATCCCATTGGTTACTTTTCATTACGTGACTCAAAAGTTTACCAAAAGGCCTCCGTCGCTTAACTTTCACACTTTTAATCAAGTAACAGTTCAAAATAATAACGCTTTTGTAAAACCGTCCTAAAACTACTACTACCATGGGGCGGCCATATTAACTGATGACGTAAAGGCTTAGATGGTTGTTCATTTTCGTACCTTACGCTCTCAAATTTCCATTGATGGCTCAACAAGTCCACAAAAATTGTTGATTTATATCACGTGACTAACCAACAGCTCAAATTTAACAAGTAAAGCTTTGAATAAATCTTTTATTCAAACCCAACTAGTCAGAAGGGCTGGATGTCACTTTAAAGCCTTGTACTCACTTGTGTTCACATCTTAAAGGAACACTCAACCCCTAAGACAAGTTGGGTTTAAATAAAAGATTGAAATGGTCTAAACATGTACGCAATACTTAAATTTC
>JAQGAS010000635.1:0-39782 GCA_034686365.1 Pachymerium ferrugineum | reverse complement strand
TTTAAAAAGATAGTTTAAAATTTTTAAAAAAGTTTTAAAATTTGTAAAAATTTCTTAAAATTTGAAAAAAATTCTTAAAATTTTAAAGAAATTTCTTAAAATTTAAAAAGAAAGTTTTAAATTTTTAAAAAAGTTTTAAAATTTTAAAAAAATTCTTAAAATTTTAAAGAAAATTTCTTAAAATTTTAAAGAAATTTCTTAAAATTTAAAAGGAAAGTTTTAAATTTTTAAAAAAGTTTTAAAATTTGTAAAAAATTCTTAAAATTTTAAAGAAAGTTTTAAATTTTTAAAAAAGTTTTAAAATTTGTAAAAAATTCTTAAAATTTGAAAATTATTAAAATTTTAAAAAACATTCTTAAAATGTCGAAAGTTTGAAACTTTTAGCTTTGCAAACCACTAAGGTATACTCAATTTATAATATAACAGATGGAGGAATGATTGGATCACAACCAGATTGGGATATAATTCCCCACATTTTAGTAATCACTATGATTCCCCTGACACAACATTACAAATGTAAATGAAATCACCAGGTGGCGATGTTAGAAAATCTCTCGACCTATCAGCAATAATTTCCTCATCGTGATTCACTTGCTCTGAAAATTAGAAAAATGGTAATTAATTTCAAGAAATAATTTATTTCTTAAAAAAACTGAACATCCAATACACATGACGAGTTGACGATGACCAGGAGTGGATCTAGACTATAAGGTATTACCACAGCTAATTCTACAGCCATTCAGGAGAGGGCAATCTTACCTGTCCCTACACTCACAGGTCGCTTGTCAGACTTCAAACTGAGGGATCTAGAAAATTTCTTGACCTTTTGACTAAATTTTCTCCGCTGTTCACTGCCTGATTATAAGAATAATTTGTCATAAAGTGTGTTCATGTTTCAATTTCTCTTTTCCTTAATTTTAATGATTGAAACATGAATATAAAATAAAATTGCTTTGTTGATACAACCTTGGAAAATAATTTAATTAATTTGCTTCATGAAACCATGAAATTGAAACTTGTTTCTTTTTTTCTTGTTTTAGGAAAAAAAATTATATATGGTTCAATTTAGTAATGAAATTTTGTTTAGTGTTCATTGTGTTGTCTTTTTTGATATCCGGGAAGTCAATAGTGGAAAATTAAATGGAATCACTTCATCTCTTCATGGAAAGTTGATTATGGTTTGTAATGAGTTGTATATAAAATTGGGTTAGGTTAGGTTAGGTTAAAATGGGGGGTGTTTTAGCAAAGGGTTTTAAAAGATGATGAACTCACCGCCACTTATTGTCCCAGTTTTGCCAATTCTTAAACTTTTGCTTCTCATCCTTGTGGGAGACCCATCTTTGGGAACCACATAGGCAAAAAACGTTTTTTAAAAATAAATTATGAAAAAAAAAATTGCAGGATTCAAAGTGTAAAAAAATTGAAATTATGGGGTTTTAAAAAAAAAAAAAAAACGAAAAAAGTACGAAAAATAGAAAAAAAATTTTTAAAAAGTGTTAAAAAATCGATTATCGGTGTTTAAAGGGGCAGTTCCCCTTTCTGACAAGTCAATTTTAAACAGAACTTGTACAAATATTTGATAAAAATTTTTTTTTTTTAATTTGCCAGTTCAGACTTTGTGTAGTGGAAATGTAAACAAAAGAATGGAAATCCCCAATGCGCATGACCGCAAAATGGGGGACCTTATCTAATTATTGAAAACCAACTTGTTCAGAAGGTTGACTGTCCCTTTAATATATTTATTGATTACTTGTTGTTAATGTAGTTTTCTGATTTGCGATTTCTTGTTGCTCTTTCTCAGACCCCGATGAACTCGTCCGACGACAGGTACCGTAATCTGGATGCAGATCTGATGGGTAAATTTAAAAAGTTTGTTTATAAATTATTCATGGTATTCCAATTTCCTCTTGATTAATAATTGCTCTGTCATTTACAGATGGTGTTGCAACTAGCTAAAGGCATCCTAATGACTCAATATTTAATTAGTAAATTTTTCTTTTCTAGTTAACAATTATTTAGCATTTTTAGCAAATTTTAGTTTTCTTGAAAATGCTAACAAATTTAATTTTGTACTATTTGATTCTTGGCTTACACGTCCAATCCGCACTTGTGCTTTTAACCATGCTTCCGGTGCTTGCGGTTTCTTCTTTCTCATCTCTTTCATCTATCCAATAAAATAAAAAAAAAGATCCAATTGCAAAGTTGAGCTCATTGAATTTTTTGTTTACCAGACAATGATCTTGAATGTTGAAAATCTGTTTTTCTCATTGATCTTCTCCTGGCTTGTAAGGCTGATAAATTTTTATTTGGATCTTGTTGAAGTTCATACCTACAAATCTCTCTTCAATAAGTACATGATTTTTTAATTCTAATAAAAAGGTAATTACCAAATTGGCACGTTATTAGTAAAGTTGCCGTCAACTAAATAAATTTGAGTATCCCCTAAAAACTTGGATTGTTTCTCTCGTTTCTGTTTGTAGTCCCAAACAGAAATATCCAAAAAGTTTTCTTTAGCCTAGAAAAAAAAATTGAATTTTATGTGACCTTATTATTTGGCCGCATCTATTTTCAAGTCTTATCAAATTTTGAAAAAGTTCAAATCTTAACCTTTCAAACTTTGACTTTTATTGGAAAGGGTTAATGCTAAATGCCTATATGTAATGCTAATTGGTAGGATATTGTGATTGGCAATTTGACTCTAATAGTTTCCATACGGCAGGGGTTTAATAAAGTAGTGATAAACACCACAATAGCAAGTATATAACAACACAATGAATAGTGCGCTTTTAGTACGAAATGTCCCCACTGGATGTAGGGGCGCCACTGAGCACTAGGTACAATACAGCATTGAAATAAATTTGTTTAAACTTTGATGCTCACTTAAAAATATTTTGACACTAATAACTGATGCCAACAAAGTTTTAAAAATATCTAAAATTTGTTTAGTAGTATAATTATAATTTATAATTATGAATTATAACTTATAACCAATTAAATAAATTTGTTTAAACATTGATGCTCACTTAAAAATATTTTGACACTAATAACTGATGCCAACAAAGTTTTAAAAATATCAAAAATTTGTTTAGTAGTATAATTATAATTTATAATTATAAGTTATAATTATAAATTATAATTATAAATTATAACTTATAAAAAAACCAATTAAAAATTGTATTTTAACCTTTATGTATTGAGTTTAGTTATTAGTGTTAAAAAGATTTTCGAAGTTTATACTACACAATAACAGCATAGATAAGCCAATAAAGCTGATATGCGCTTGCGCAGTGAACCATAGCGCCATTCTGGTGGCGAATTGTTACAATAATAAGTCTCCATTTGCTTGCAGTTTGTGCCCATTACTTATTTTACAAACTTGCAATCAAGTTAATTATCTCTTATGAAAATATGGTTATAACCAAAAGCAATATCTTACCATAATATTCTTTTTACAAAACACAAATTCTTTGATCCAACATGGATTACAAGAAGGTTTAGCAACATCAGTTGTAAAAAACATTTTCTCCCTAAAACACACAAGACATTCATTTATAAAAAAAAAAACTTAAAAATAATAACAAAAATATAATAACTCAAATAAAACTTGTAATAATTTATAAACCTGATTAACCTACTTGAAGTAATCTTCACTAAGCAGTTGACATCAGGTTTTTGTAATATTCAACAATGACACAGCACTTTTGTTGTCAGAGACCGGTATAAGAAAACTTTAACTTGCCTTAACGTATGCAACGTCACTTTGACATATACTTCAGGCAGGGTATTATCACTCCGCATGCGCAGATTACTGGCATCCAGAATAGTGACAACTAAATCTTTCTCCACACACTTTGCCTTAACTTGAATTCTGCTACTCACGTTTTCCTTCATTTTTTTTTGCTGCAAAAAAGTAATGAAAAAAACAAACAAAACTAAAAAATAGAAAAAAAATCCTTGAGTTCCACTTATGAATTGCGCACAGGAGTTTTAGGCAGTTTTCTTCTCGTTCCTGTAGGCATAATATCACTAATTGTAGTTGGATGATTGTCTAAGAAAAGAGCAAATAAGACACCATAAGTTTTCTTTCTGTTGAGTGTCTCTCAAATGTCTCAAGAGATGGATGCCTGAAGGGGGAAAAGGAAATAGACACTTTGACCTGATGGTTGAATGACAAGACATGGCTTCTCAATTCAAAATGTTTGTGGTTTCTAGTGTTTTCTTACATGTCTGGGTCTGTTGTTTATTTCAAAGTAGAGATAAACTAGTTACTCGAATCAATACTTTTCTTCCTATGCAGTTCCTAGTACTGTTATATATAGACCACTTTTGGCCATAATGTAATAACAATATTTTGATATAATTATAAAACCAAATTGGAATAATTATATATATTTAAATAACTCAGATATAGTAAAAAAAGAAAAAAAAAATCGTTTTTTTACTGTTTAAGTGGTTGAAAAGACTCAAGATTTATTCCCTAATTTTCTTCCTAATCCAACAGATGCTAAACTCAATTGCCTCACTTTATCTTCATACTGAGTTATGTGACAAGCTCCCAAGAAGAAGGAAAAAAGCTTGTAACTGACTTAGCTTTGAGTCTGAAACTGACTTACAAAATGTATTTATTTTGTTTAGTCTTATCATTGTCATTAATTTTATATCAACGAATTCATTACAGAAGTCAGAAACCAGATATTCAAGTTGATCATTTCTCATATCATCTGTCGCAGAGATGATACAAAAAAAGAAACTTCCTTCACAATTATATCCATGAAAGTTATCTGTTAGATGAAAGACAATATTTTCACTAACGTATCCAATTTTCAGTCATGACACATGGCAAGAAAAACTATTGACCACAAAAAATATCGCCAAAAATCAATGATTACTATGATGCAACTTTTCTTAAAGTTGAAGTCTCAAATTAGGATAAAGAGGTTGTCACATTGTATATTTTTTGTAGAAATTTAATTTCTCTTTTGAAGTATATTTCTCAATTTTTAGCTTTAACTTATTGCCCAATCATAAAATCCCAAGAATTGCTAACATCAATACCAGGAAAAAATGACCCAGAATGCAGTTGATGTACTAATCCAATCACTTGCATTACTTCTCAGTCTTCATCAAATTTCATCTTTAAACCCATAAAAACTAAAATGCAGGCCAAGCATTACTAACTTTGAAAGACTTTCACGTTTTATGTGGGAATAAAAGACACGTAAGACATAAGAAAAACTTCAACACCTTCTAAAAATAATCCCTTCAAATTAAGAGGGCAGAAAAACTTGTGTAATCAAAACTTACCTGATGAATAAGCCTCTTGGCTTCTAAGCATTAAATATAAATAATTAGTTCCAAAATTCACCACCAGGGATAAATAACATACTGACCTATGCTCAACGGTTATTTCAATAATATCCCCAGATTGTGTAATTATATCGTTCACTTCTTCGAATGTTCGATCAACTAATTTTTCACTATCCCAAGTTAAGATTCGATCTCCTTCTACAATTCCTTCTAAATCAGCTGGTCCACCTGGCATCACTTCTGCCACGTGTGTCCAAAGATGGCCGTCACTACAAGCTTTACCTCCAACTACACGCATGCCTAATCCACACGCTGAAAAAATATTGCATAAAATAAATTTTTACTCTTTTTTAGTTTTCGTAATGAATAGAAATTACTTCTGTGGATATCATCTGACGCTCGTTGTAAAATTACTTGTCGAACTTGTGCGCGATTTTCTGCAAAATATTTTTTTTTAATTAAGGGTTTCAAGATTGTAAACACGTCATTAAAATACCGTAAGGATCGTGAGGCACGTTGCTTGGTCGACGGTGAAAAGACGTACCTGGAGGTGCCAGGGCACGCAATTTGCTTAAACTAGTTAAAAGAAAACAAGTGAGAAAGAGAGGGCGAAACGGAAGAAGCATATTGGTAGCCATTTGCAAAGTGACACGACCTCTGGTGTCATTAATTTCGGCTTCGAAAGGCAGATGAAGCGAACAATTTTCACTTTTTTAACCACAAAAGTTGAAAAATCTCAGACTCAGATGCACATCGGTAGGGTCATTAATTTTTCATGCATCGACTGACATATCTTACATACAAATACTTCAGAGAACGCGATTTTCTGCAGTTGAACTTTAAAATAGAGAGTTTTATATTTCATCATAATCTTAAAAAACATGCAATTAATTTTGCTTTAAGGTGGTTTCACGCAACTTGTATTAAGAGCTTAAATAATTTCTTCAAGTTGGCAATTCAAACTTGTAGAAAATATTGCAAAACTTTTAGCCTGGATAAACTATCTGTCATGTCCAACTTAGACATTAAGATCAACTGTTAAATTAAGAGAAATAACAATTATTTCATGTCTTACATTGCTTGTTGAAGCTGCACTTCATCATCATCTTCTGGCCAACTATGTCGCGGTTGTTTAGATGGTATTTTGTCTTTCTCTAAATCCTCTTGACCTCCTTCACAATCCGACATAACGATCCTATTGTCCCCACGGGACATTCTCCTGGCCATTGAAATCCAACCGGGATGATCTGGTGAAGGGCTGCTGTCTCCTTCATCGCTGTGTTGAACAAATATATCCGGTGGTCGTAGTGTACTTATTTGTCTGCAATATCATTAAAATCAATATTGTAAACCATGCATACAGTTCTCGTATTATTCATCAACTTTCTCTCAATTTTTATATGAAAAGCGCAGTATTGATCCAAAAACCAAAAGAAAGAGGAAAAAATTGAATTCTCCATTGTGAATTTGCAAAAGGAGCAAAAGTCACAAACGAGTGATAATGAATGGAAACTTTGAAAGAATCTGTCATTCCAACCACAATAGAACGCCCTTATAAACATGAAAGAAAATCTCTTTTGTGATAAAACACAAGCTGCAGACTCCCTCTGGAGACAGTACATGATTAAAAGTTAAAGGGTTCATGTTTACTATATTTAATAAATAAAAATTAATTTCATCAAGAATTTCATTTTCATACGACAAGAATTCAATCGTATGACCTAGTTAATTATCAAAAATATATGAAAAATTTAATTTGGTGCAGGCATTATATTTTTCAATAGCTAACTGCGCAAAAGAATTCATTAAAATTCAGAGAGACATGTGGTCCTCGTAATTTACATTCGTTATTTAACCTTAGGGTGATAAACTCGCATAAACTGTTTGCATTATACTCAACATATGTTATTTCATGCTTTGTTTGATTAGAAAGTGGATGCTGGATGGACACATTTTCGGTTGAATGAGCAATTGAAAAGCAACTTGTTGTTTTTCGGTTAAATTTTTAGTTTAAGTTTTTTTTAGCCTAAAGAAATGATAAACTTTGCACTTTAAATGTTGAATAATCACTCTACTTTATAAAGAGTGATGCAATTTGGAGAGAATAGAAGGTTAGAGAAAAGGAGATTAAATGATGGCATTAAAGATATTGAATTTTCAAATGAGGTTGAGGCCCGATTTAGGGACAAAACTGGCCACCATGCGCCGCATAGCCAAAGGTGGACATAACTGGCTCAATTTCCTAAATTATATGTGGATACAATCGGTCAATCTCGAATTCAAAATGATCGAGCCCCAATCCGACTGAGAATGACCAAATATTGAGGCGTATAAATTTGGGGCACTACACAAGGAGGTCCTAACCTGCTCGCCAATTGTCCATTTTTCAGATTAAAATTTTCTTATGGAATGGATAATTGACGAATTTATTGGCTATAATAACTAACATAATAAAATTTTGTTTAATTTAAAAGTATTTTTATAGCTAATTTTACAATTCGCTCTAACCAAGTTTTTAAGTAATGCCAACAATGGACAGCGTACCTTTAGTACGATATGCTGCCGCTGGATGTAAGGGCGCCACTGAGCAGTGGGTACAATAATAAAATTTTGTTTTAGCTAATTTTACAATTCGCTCTAACCAAGTTTTTAAGTAATGCCAACAATGGACAGTGCACCTTTAGTACGATATGCTGCCGCTAGATGTAAGGGCGCCACTGAGCTGTGGGTACAATAATGCATTGAAATATGTTACTTTGGATAATAAATTAGGTTTAAATTTTTTTTTATTGAAAATATTTTATGGTAACATATGTTTAGTTAAATTAAATTGGGTCATTAGCTTAAAATCAGGTGTTGTTAACCTAAAAATAAAAATGTAAATCTGCAAAACCTCAAATTACTCTGTCTGCAATTACCAATTACTTTTCAGAGAAATTGGTTTGACCCAATTTGTTCCTGCAATGTATCCAAAAGGTAGATCAATATTAACCTTATTTGGACGCCTGAATGGCCATCAAATCTCATTGCTTTTTACAGTTATATGTCCATGAAAGCTCCTTCATATTTTCATTTCTTTTCTTGGAAGAGAAAATAAATAAGCTTGTTAACAATGTCTTTCATATTTTATGACTTTAAGTTCATAGTCAGCTAAAACAATCCATTTCAATATGTGGTAAATGTCAACATTGTTTTTAAGACTGCTTCCATCTTACTTAAAGAGTCAAGTTAGTGACATCAATTAGTGTTGTTTTGTTTGGTATAAACCAATTAATGTTATTTAATATAGTTCTAATGAAGAAGTTACATTGTAACTCAATTAACACCCGCTTTTTATGCCCATCCAACCATGCTATGTGCTTTAAGAATTTCTTTAGTAAAGAGGAAAATGTAATGTTGCAGATTAATGTTTTACGTTTGAAATTACGTCTTTATTGATTTTTTTATTGTATTGGCAATATCGATTTCTATTTTCAAAGAACTCAATATTTTGTAATTGATTCAAAATTAAGCTAAAATTTTGCAGGAAAAAATTATTACTGCTTAAATAGCATGTTAAAGATCATAGATATCAGAGGTAAGTAATGCCAACAATGGAGAATGCACCTTTAAGCTTAGTACAATATGCTACTGCTGGGTGTAAGGGCGCCACTGAGCAGTGGGTACAATAATGCATTAAAATGTCTTATTTTGGATAGTAAATTTGTCTAAAAATTGGCGTTCACGGGAAATATTTTTGAATATTAGTACGATATGCTACTGCTGGATGTAAGGGCGCCACAGAGCAGTGGGTACAATAATGCATTAAAATGTCTTATTTTGGATAGTAAATTTGTCTAAAAATTGGCGTTCACGTGAAATATTTTTGAATACCAATAACTAATGCCTACAAAGATTTTTAAAATATTTTGAATTAGTTTAATACTAATTTATAAAAAAAAAAAATAATTGAATCATTATAAAACCAACTCAAATATTGCAATGTCAAACCAGTAGAGCAGCCACCCATTGCGCCGTTCTGTTGTCGAATGGGGCGATGTCGCTTCGGCAGTTCTAATAATGGCCGTAGTATTGTAATAATGGTTGCGCATCGATACTGCCAGATGGAACCGGAAATGAATTCCATCTGGTAGTACCAACGCGCCATCATTATTAGAACTGAGGCCATTATTAGAACTGCCGAAGCGACATCGCCCTATTGTTGCAACGAACCACCGCACTTGCCACAAATTGAAAAACGAAAAAAGTCAAACACCTACTTGATATTAAAACGACTGTTCCAAGTCTGAGAATCCCTTCTTGGAGGTATAGGAGGAATTATCAACTTGTCCGGCCCATTGTCACTCAATTCTGAACTATCTCTTCTGGACATCAACTCTCTGGAATCTTGTCTAGGTGCCCATTTCTGAGATCTTGAAAAGCCCGGGTCAGCATCAGTAACAACTTTCTGTTTTTGATTACGAAGTGCCTTTGTTTTTCTTATTTTCCTTCTTCCATTCGTATCCCTATACATGTCATCTTCAGCACCGCTGCTTTCAGAAGCAGAAGAACCTTTGGACTGAGAGTCATGTAGACTGTCGCTGAATGTCTGTCTTAACATCTGTGCCTTGGATTCGGACCTATGACCAGGTCCTACATCTGATAATCTCCTTTCATTATCAACCCGTGGAACTGGAAGTCCTTCTGACAATCTTCGTTCCCTTGGATCCTTCATCGGTGGGCATAAGCCCGAATCCAAGGACCACTTATTCCTAGCGTCAAAAGATCTTTTGACAGTATTAATATCTGGTAACTTCTTTTCCACAGGTCTCTTATCCAGCGATAACTCTACACCCCTCAAATCCTTGCCGATATCGACCGGTATCTTATTCCAACCGGCTTCCGACATTCTTCGACCGAGAGGAGGATCACTCCTTTGCCCCCACTGGGCTCCACCAGCCTCACTTAACCGTCGATCCGTGGCTACTTTACCAGTCCAAGTGGCCATGAATTCCGCCAATCGGGCCCTATTTGGTCCCGTGTCCGACTTACGACGGGGCAGTTCTGGTACAGGAATTTGAATCCGTTGAGGACCGGTATCAGATTTGCGACGAAATGATACACATCCTGGAACCATCAATAAATCTTGTCCAGGGTCATCCTCCTGAGTTGATGACCGTGACATCATTATTTCTCTGAGCTGTGCCGTCGAAGGCCGTCTTGTTTGAACCACTGGAACCACTTCTTCTTGAGAATATCTATAGCTCTGTCTTCGGTAGCGTGAAGAATCTTCTGCTCTACCGTAGTCTGTTTCTTGTTGCCTACCATAGTCTGACTCTCTATATCTGGATGGATCATCTTGTCCCCTCATGAACCTTGAAGACTCGTCTCTTCTACTGTAAACTGGCTCCCTTACCCTATTAAACTCTTCCTGTCGACCATATTCCGCTTGTTCCCACGACTTCTTCCGAGGTTGATTGTGTGGCAGCTCAGAGGGGACATCAATCACTGGGATATTTACACGAAATTCCTGCCCAACATCGTCCTCCACTGTACCACTGCGGGACACGGTACCTGCACGGCTATTGTCAACGCGAATGGCCGAAAGGCGTCGCTGAAGGGCGGCTTCCTCCTGTGAGGGTGTCCTCTCTTCGAGATATTTTGAACTCTCTCTAGGTCTTGGTAAATCTTGTTTTGAAATATCGGCTTCCCACGCTGACTTTTTCCGCGGCAAAGTATCACTTGCACCTAAATCAATTTGTGGAACAGTTACGTCCAGTACTGGAATGTCCAACTGAAAACATAAAAATAATTTTCTGCTTAAGGTCGTTTTTTTTTTAAAAAAAAAAATCGAACGTCTTAGAAAGAGGAGATCAATAAACGAGCGCACCTGTTGTTCGTAGTGTAGGCATCGATCGATGGACGGATGTAAAAGAGAGAGGTTCCCTCAAGAGAGGGTACGGGATTGAGGAGTAGAAGATTGGGAAAAGGGGGTATCCAATATTTTACCTGCTCGGTTGGTGATTCTGTTGGAGCTTGGGTTTTTTTTTCAACTTTTTTACGCTGGCAGCGAGTGCATATTATTTTGTCGGGTTCTTCCTGCCGTTAATAACAAACAGATTAAATTTGCTGGTGGATTGACTACAATTGAATTGTGTCACCTTGTCGGTTACACTGCAATCGTCGCAGAAGTAGTGCTGGCACACGCAACAAGGTTTGTGGGTCTTTTTGCGACACCATCTGCAGGGGGTTCCACTGGCTTCACTGTTAGAGCTGAAATGAAAAAATGTTTTGAAACAGTGTTGAGAGAGAGTAATTTATCAATTAAAATAACATGAATGTTAATGAATTCTAATTTGTATAGTTTAAAGTGGTAGTTCAACTTTTATAAATTATTTTTGAAACCAAGTTGGGATATATGAATTTGAATTAGGAGTATTATGCTTGGTAAATAGCTACATGAATAATAAGAGAGTAATCATATTTCAATATTAATTCTGTTAATCTTTCCTGTCGTTTCGCTTCTAATTATTATTGGTGGTCAAGCTCAGCAAATTGCACTGTTATAGAAATGAAAGGTGTAAATGGGTGTTGTGTGTATCTCTGTAGATGGTTCATGGTTTGCGTTGAGGAATAATTTTATTTATTGTGTCATTATTCTTATCATTTTCTGAGCTTTCTTTCATAGAAGACTTGCCCCCTGAGGAGAATGTTGAAAGATGTTTGTGAAACATGGAATTCCAGGTTATTTGTCCCTATTTTTTGTGGGGTTATTGTCACTATATGTCAAAATGGTGTAAAGTCGTTTAATACAGTCAGGATTACACCTTTAAGTAGGTGTCACATTGTGATGAATGTATTTAATGATTGGTCAAACCAAAAGAAAATAGAACAAATCATTAATTACGAATTGATAGAACAAATGAAACATCCCTGGGGTATAAACTATTTTGGAACACCTCTGCTTTACTTTCAAGTTTCTGCTTCAGTACATGAGGCAACTAAAATCACAAGGGAGATTCCTTTCGAAATGGTAATACTAAAATTTAAAGGAATTAAGACATCTGATGAGTTTGTTACATTTTAGTATTTCCTAAAAGTTTATAATTTGTCGCATTCATATAATGCAGGAAAAAATTTCAGTAAAAAAATACTAAAACTGCAGGCATTTTGACATTTATATTCTTTTGAGTAAACCATATATTTTTTGCGATGAATCGTTTAATTTTAAAGGGTACTAATAGATGACAAAGTCATCCGGTGTCTCAATCATATTGAAATTTTATTATTGTTATTTTTATTAGAAAAGCCATTGCGACTACGCTCACTTAATGGCGTCTGGAGGCATTTCAACAAAATTTATCAGAGTTATGTCCGTTTAATCTTGATTCGCAATACGGTGTGTGACATGATTTTCACGTGTTTTACCTGAGCCTCGATCTCTAATAACACGAATACAAAATTAGATTCAAGCCCACCTTGAAGGATGTAAGTCTACACTACTAAATGCAAAGGTAGTGCATTAGGGCACCTTATGACACTACAAAATGCCCCATTTGAGAGTGTAAATAGGGGAGGTGTAAGTCTTATATACAAAACAAAAGGAGTTCATAATAATCCATAGGGTGTGATTAAACCCTTTCAAGACAGCTAAATGGAGTTAAGTAAATTAAACCTCTAAAAGCCGGCATTTATTGATTATCCCTTTAAAAGCACTAAACTTTTAATAGTTTTTTTATGCCAATGGGCTGTCATTAGATGACCAATTTTTGAAAAAAATAGTAAATCATGTTTAACAAGAACCTTATTTCTATACTTGCAAAATTCTGATATTTTCTTTGAATTGACAACGCCACATTGCTGAAATGTATCACATCTTTTGCAAGAAAACATTCCCACAGAGTGCACTGCACAAATTTCTCAGCGTGCTCTCCTATTGAATAAAAATGTACTTGTGGTGTTAGGCATTGATATAAAAAATGTTATTTTCCATTTCTTTCCTTTCAGAGGAAAATACCAAAATTCTATTTGCATTTTTTTTCTTTCACAAAAAGTTGCCATGAGAGGAATCAGAAATTAAATTAGAAAATTACTTAAATGCAAATAGTGCAAGTCAATTACAAGAAATAAAAAATTATTTCCATATAACTGCATGAGTTGTAAATACAGTTCAAGAGTTACTATTGGTATAAAAAGGATTTTTTTTAGCTTGTCTTCCTTCATCCTTGACTGCTTTAGTAGGATAAGGTTACTGTGGGTCCCCTCCAATTCAATTCTCAATATACTGCTGTTACATGCAATGGTTGGTTTGTTGCACAGCTGGAAAAACAAAAGACTTTACTATGAGAGCTACGAGGCTGAATAGGTTGAAAAAATTCTGTCCTGTATAAATTTAAAGTAACTTGAATATACATAAAATTATAACTGATTGATTTGACGTGTTTCTTGGCTTCATATCCTATTTGAGTACATATATTATTAAATTGCACGGCTTCAGTAAATGCTTATATAAGATTATTTTTTCCTATCTTGAAATTAAATTTGAATTGCTTCAAATTAAATATTAAAATTTTTTCGATTAACTTTGAATTTAAAATTGTACCATGTAAAATACGTAAATATAACTTAGGAATTTTCTTAAAATTTTCCACCTTTTTTTATTTTCAATCAACAACCTCACTGTAAACCCTTCCAAAATGAACTCACCAAAACCCTCACCCGAAATCGTTCATTTAGTAGTTCAAAAGTGAAGAAATCTAATTGAAACAGCATCCAAGCTGCCTGTAAATTGCCCACTTTCATCCCACTTTGCTGTTTGCAAATCCAGCTTTACAAGTAAATGCGTCAAACGTTGTGGAAAATAATTTCCACCGTCTGTTCCTGAATACATTTCCAGACTGTTTTTTTTTCTTTTTAAACAACAAAATTTTTCTTGCCACGACTTCAATTTCAAATGAAATTTTAACGAGATTTGATACGGTAAGCAGAGAAGAAAATTTAATCATATAAGCAACTAAATCGATTGACTGATTATTTGCTTATCAGGTTATAAAAGCCATTTCGGAAATGTTTTTTTGAAAAGAAATATTTTCTTTGGGGTCATTCAGGGTAAATAAAAATGATACGTGGCTTTGACAACAAAAACAAATGATGCTTGTTAGTTGGGGGATATCAACCGGGTAATGTAATTAACGTAAAGCGAAAAAATATTTTTTAATCAATATTAGGCACTGCGTTTTTCTACAACGAGATTTAATTACGTGGAAAAAAAAATGAAATGGGAGTAGTTGTATCTTGTTGAAATTTATGTCTGGAACTAGTGTGCGAACTTGTTTATTTTATTTCTCCCTTAGGAAAAAATTGAAAAAGTTTCCATTATCGTTTCACTACTTGTGTGTATGATGGGAGTTGCTGAATCGACACAATCTATTGTAAAGGGTTCCAAAATGGTTGAATTTTCAATGTTATGACGTACACGTGACGTCAGTAAATCATTTACAAAACAAAAGAGGTCATAAATATATTGTTGATGCAGGGTGGAGTGCGTTTGAGTTGGAAATACTGCCACTGGATATAGGGGCGCCACTGAGCAGTGGGTACAATAATGACAAAATGGTCGAATTCTCAATGTTATGACGTACACGTGACGTCAGTAAATCATTTACAAAACAAAAGAGGTCGTTAATATATGCTTGATGTAGTGTGGAGTGCGTTTGAGTTGTAAATAGTGCCACTGGATGTAGTGGCGCCACTGGGCAGTGGGTACAATAATGAATTAAAATGTGTTACTTTGGGTAATAAATTTGTCTACAAATTGATGATCATGTGATGTATATTTTGCCTGCAAAGATTTTAATAAGATTTTGAATTTGGTTTAATATTAATTTATAAAAAAAATAACTTTAGAGTTATATTAAGGCATCCACAACTGCTGTTTAATGCTATTATTAACCATGACAAAAATTTGAATTAAACCAACATTTTTGTAGTTCATTATATGTTCACAGAGAAAATGAAGCTAACCTAAGCAGTTATTTAAAATTCATGATTCTACTTTCATTAGCAAGTTTACATAAGCTTTAATAAACATCCGGGTCATTTATAGATTTTATTAATGGATGGCAACCTTTCATGATAAGATAAACTTGAAATGTGCTATCTTTAAAGGGATAACCAATCCCCGCCCCCAATTCTCCCAACTAATAAGCTTAGAATTTCCAAACGAACATGATGATGACATCATTAAGAAGAAAAAATACAATTTGCTACAAAAGACAACACAAAAACAAACTCTTATTTTTCATTGCAAAATTAATTTATACATCAACAGACTCTATTGAAAAGCAGAAAGTATCACTTGCAATGTCTTGAATTAATCAAAAATATTGAAATGTAATTTAATCAAAGTAGATAGCTTTAAGTAACAGAGTCTAATTATGTATTATAATTCTGAAACTACAAATTTGAGTTTTCTGTTTCTAAGCAACTACGTGAGAGTAAACAAGCTTAGGGACCCAAAAATGGTTTCACTCGAGTTTGTTTTCTCGTGTTAAAACATTCATGAGAAGAAGAAATTGCAAAGTTCTTAAATGAACAAGTAGACGAAATCTGGATTTACTTTACCAGTTTTAGAAGATCATTTTCTTAACTGTAATTTATGTAATGATAATTTTATCTTAATATTAAATGTTAAAATAATTCAATTTTACACTTTTAAAGATTACTTGAAGGTAGTATTGCGTGTGTTGAGGGCGTTGATGACGCATCTGTAATAAAACGTCCACTAAAAACGAGCAAGCATGACGATTATGATAGTGATGCATGTTATAGTTACCCAAGTGAAAAAACGTTGCAAAAATTTTGCAAAAACATTTTGCAAGTAATTCGATACTTGTTTTTTTCACTAACGTTTGCTAAATATGTGACAGCTAAATATGTGACAACTAAAAACATTTTGCAAAACATTTTGCAAAACTTGTGTAGAATGTTGGTTAATAAACCAATGGCCAATTACTTACAAACTGTTTTTGCAACATTTTTGCAAATATTTTTTTTTTCAAGTTTACCACATGCAAGATGTGCATTGATCGTGTTTTACTGAAGTGACCCCATCATGACGTCACGCTTGCTCGTTTTTAGCGGACGTTTTATTACAGGTGCGTGTGTATGCGTGTGCATTGCATCTTCGAATGCACCCAGGACCGAAGGCACAGGCAGAGCAGTCCCCGCCTGTGGCGGCATTTTTAGGGGGCGGCCAAATTGGGTTAAAGACAATCACAGTGGAGTGGCACTATCATGACGTCATGCTTGCTCGTTTTTAGAGGACATTTTGTTGCAGATGCGTCATCAATACACTCCAACACATGTGCGCGCGCGTTGCCTTTTCGAATGAACCTACTGTTTCTTAGTTGATTACACATATTGCGCACTATTCAAACGAAATCCTGACTAATAAACGATAATTTTTCTCCAATCATTCAACATCAATCTGCACTAAACCCAAAATAACTTGATCAATACCCAAAGAGTTCAGAAAATTTCTCAATCACAACCATTCTCAACCCCTCTTTTCCATTAACATTCCATTATAAGTTTCACTCCCCCTTTAATTTTAATATGAATAAAGAACATGCAAAATAATTAATAACTGGTGGTATGTGCCTTTAATATAATTTCCACATTTCTCACGTCCAACAAAAATTTTGTAACCGAGATGTGGTAAAAAAAAAAAAAATGTTAATAAAAATCCAACATGACCTCAATCACGCGTTTTTCTTCTATTCATTTTTCATTAAGAATAATTTTTCAAGTCGAGAGGATTTTTACAAGTGTCACCAAGTGGAGCAATTTGATGGAAAATCAATGTGCAAAAATATAGTAGTTTTCAGGAAATGTGAAAAGACATTCAACTGCAGCCAGCTGCAATCCTTAAAGTTGGACGCGACAAAAAGAGGTTTTTGAGGTAGAAAAAAAAAATGTCTTTCAAGATAAAACAACATTGACCATGACAACACAATCAAGTTGATGTGACTCTTTTTTTTATTTCTTATAAGTCAGCTTAAGAATATTGATCTTTTGTCGATTAAGTTTGTGTAGTGACTGTACCTTTTATGGATTAAAACCAATAGAAAATGCATAAAGGAGGTCAATTAAATTAAATGGGTACTTTCAATATGGTGGTCTTATCTAAAAAAAACAAGGCAAATGTTTTTTTTATAGTCTCATGGGTGTGGAATGTAATTTGGTAAATAGGGTTGATTTTAGAGTAGATTTGTAATTTAGATTGAAAGGCGAAATTTGTTTAAATTTAGCATTTTGATGAAAAGAAATTTAAAGAGGCAATCAACTATTTTTATAGTCATTTCTTGCTTTTATTTTATATTAATTTAAAGAAATGATAGAGATTGCCTAAATCTACTTGATGCTTTGATGGCTGGCTTAATAATAAAACTGGCTGTTCCATTCTTTGTTTAAACTCCTTATGTATTATGTGATTCCATTTACTGTTTACACTCCCTGTAAAATAATGTGCACTAAATTTATTAAAAATTTACATACTTTGTCATGTTAGTTTTAGTATATTTAACTGGCTGTTCCATTCTCTGTTTAAATTCCATATATAGTTTGTGATTCCATTTACTGTTTATACTCCCTATAAAATAATATGCACTAGATTTATTAAAAATTTACACATTTTGTCATGTTAGCTTAAGTATTTTTGACAAATTAATTTCTTTTTGTCTTTAGAACAGCCTTCTAAGCCACTCAATGGAAAGTTATTTTTTTGGCTTTTTATTCAAGTTTTGACGGCAGGATAAAGAGGTGATGGTGTTTGTTTTCCCCTAGCATTATCTATTTAGATTAGAGGAAGGTAAACCAGAAGAGAAGTTGATGGATTTTCTTTTCTATTTTTTTGACATAAATTGGAAAATTTTTGTATGACATCAAAAGAAGTTCTCAAAAACATTAATCAGCTTGGATTATTTTTCAATTTTCCCAATAACCAACATTTTGTAAATGCCTCCATTTACTGCAATTAGGATATTGATATTCTAATTGGATACGTATTAAGTTATGTAAAAAAAGCAAATTGCAGTGTGTTAGATATAGCCACACTTTTTTTCTTTATGCAGTGAATTCAAAAAAAAAAAAACAATTTCCAGAAATGTTTACATTTCGATATAAAATGTAGTAGTGAATGGTTCATACAGCATTTCCCAGAACCAAAGGTTAAAGTTATGTTAAAATGAACATGTTGTTGATATACAATTTGACTATGTACCTAAATTGAAAGAGATTAAATTTCTATAGATGTTTCTACAAAGAAACAAGAAGCTAAAAAAGAAAAATGAGATTATATTCAGCTAATCTGTCATATTGAAAAGTATACCAATGGGGCGATGTCGCTTCGGCAGTTGTAATAATGGCCGCAGTTCTAATAATGGTGGCGCGTTTGTTCCATCTGGCAGTACCACCATTATTAGAATGCAGCGGCCATTATTAGAACTGCCGAAGCGACATCGCCCCATTTTTTGGTTATTTTCTATTCTAATACCAGATCAGTGCTAGACTTTGCTTTTAGCTTTTGCCAGGAAATAAACTTATGAATCGAATGACTTTTGACTCTGCACCAATAATCTCTTTCACATTAACTTTTTTCGCCCTTAAGACTCCTTGAAAAGCCAAATGCAATCTGTTGTCTCTTTTTTCTTTTAGGGAGTTTATGGTCGCTCTAATAGCAAATACAACAATTTCGACTTTGTACATTACAATTACAATTCACCAAGTACTCTTGTCGATTTGTTCATAGTACAAAATAGGGAGGAACAAGATTGGGGCAAGTTTTTGTGGAATAAGTTTCTTGATTAAATAATCAGTTTCTTTTGAAAAACCTTTTCAAGACTCTTTCAAAAAGCCAAATGGATGCTGTAGGGACTGTTATCTCTACTCTTTTTATACTATTTTGAGTGTGGTACTGTGACATTTGTTCAGTAGCTGTTGGCTATATTAAATCTCATTTCTTATTATTATTATTATTAAAAAAAAGTTGCTGCTGCTTTTTATCATTTATTTAATTCATTCCATCAAACAAACCAAAAATACACTACCAAAAATTGATCCTAAAATCCCTGAAGCCCCTAAAACCCCATTACCAAAATTAAAAACTTCAAAATCTCAAAACACATTTCACAACCGTCAAAAAACTCAATCAAATTCTTCATTAGAGAACCACAAGGGCAATTATAACTGCCCAAACTACCATTCATAAGGTCAATTAGGACCCAATCAATCAGTATTTGCAGTTAGGAACTCTTTGGTCATGTGAAGGCATCAATTAATTTACGAATAATAAATGGACGGTTGATTAAATTAATAAAAATGTTCGGCACAATCCCCATTTTATTAATTAGTTAAACAACGATTTTACGTCAAGTGCATGCTTTTCCTATTGCATAGTAAACAAAAATTTCTTTCATCGATTACTTTTCCCAAGTGATGTTCAAACCTGTTGGTCGATTTAAAGCTCTTTATTTTCTTGCACGTCATTTCGGAGAAAAACTTGTTGCTTAAATGTTGCCATATGTTAACCATTGTTCTTTGCACGTAACGCGTTCACTTTAAATGGCGTTAATAAATTGTTATAAAATGTTCGTTAACAGTGGTCGTGCCAATTAATTGAGTTAAACCACATTTACGCTTACTATGTCGTGTTTTGGGATGGACAACTTGTTTCTTTCATTTAAACATACAGCAAATGGTCGTTCGCACTATACTTTTCAAGTCAGCTGATTAAGTGTGAACTACCTTTACGGATATTAGGTAAAACCTTTGTCAATAATTCAATTCTCGTTTGTTGCAGCACCCACTTCAAATTGGTTTCAACCCCAACAGTTACACACTTCTCCACCTCTAATCGCTTTACTTGATATTTCCAACTTAAAACCTCTTGCACGCAGCTGTGAGACAAATAATTAAAAAAAACTTCAAATTTTCTCATTTCAAAACATTAAAAATTCATTCCATTATTCGCTTTTTTTTTTTTTATTTGACTAGAAAACATAATTGTGTTTTGTGTGAAATGTTTATGATTGAATGGTTCAATTAAATGACATGAATCCATTCATTCATAACCAGGAAATTATCTCATTTTACAGCACCAGGGAGAATTCAGTAGACTAGAAACGCGTGTTTGACAAAGTATCTTTCATCTAACAGGTGGTTTGAGTAAACAATTTTTAAATGGAAATTTTTTATTTAATTTAATTAGGTTAAATAAATGTTGCAGTACTTACTTATAGCCTCTGCTGTTTTGCTCGTCAAACAACTTTCCTTTTTCTTGCACTTTTTTAATTATTAATTGCTCTTCCAATGGGAGGTGAGACAGATCATCTGCGTCTCTGGGGATTGATTTCTCGGGGTCACTACCTGCAATTAAATATATGCATTTTTTAAAAGTTTATAAAAATTGAAATCTTAAGTTATTCAATTATAATTATATTTTTTATTTACCAATTTTTCTCACTTTTCATGTTCAACTTTTTTGTTCCAATTGTATAAAATTAAATTTCTGTTAAAAAAACTAGTGATTTTTTTAAATTTTATAATTTTTTACTTGTTAAATTATTCTATTATAATTATATTTTCTTATTTTCCACGTTTTCATGTTCCAATTGTATTAAATTTAATTTCTGTTTAAAAAAATTAGCATATAAACTATAAACTAGTAGTTTTTAATTTTATATTTTATAATTTTATAATTTTTACTTGTTAAATTATTCAATTATAATTATATTTTATAATTTTTACTTGTTAAACTAATGTCTCTTCAGCTAATTTTTTTTAGTTATAAGTATATGTTAGTGCTTTACGGTAAAAATTTCATTTATCCCTTGCAAGCTTACAATGCAATGTTTTCACTACACAATACTTATTGCAATACAGATGGGGGTGTAAACACATTTACGCGCGACCCTTTTTGATTGTAAATCACCAAAAATAATATTTAGAAATGTATGACAGACTTACGGATAAATCTCTGCGTCAATTTAAATATTTTGCTTTTATTCTGTGGCTGTTCTGCATTGGGAGTTACTGATGCTGTAATTGTCGTGGACATCTAAAAAGAAAAACAATTAAAAAAATGGAAACAATACGAAAAAGTAAACTTAAACAATACTCACTCTCCGAACAAAAGATATAACAGAATTAGTAGGCTGCATCTTGAGAGGGGCACCTGCAACAGGAGACAAATGACCTTGAAGCGCATGCGCAACTAAGGTCACTGCAGCGAGGCACATAACAAACCCCTTAAATACCCACTACTCATCCGCCTGCACCAGTTCAAAAGAACACTTCTCTTTCAAAAAAATAAAAAATAAACAAAACCAAATCCTGGCGCCAGGTAATTTTTCACCCGGTCCAGCTGATATGGCGCCGGTGTTCGCATCCCGTTGCTATAACAACGGCGGATGCTGTCGACGCTATGCGACGCTCTCAATTTTTTTCCAATGCAATTTTAATGAAGCGGAGACCCACACGTTGCTCCTTGTAAACAAAAACCACATTCGCGCATGCGTCCATCACATCACAAATGAGATGAAAGCAAAGGTCGACTTATCATTGTGTAAACAATGCAGCTGATCAATAATGGCGACATGGCTACGAACGTTTGCGTTTATCCGGCGGAATTTTTTAATTTTTTAATTCGCATTCACGAGCGGATATTAAGAAAAAAAATGTGTCAATCAAACGATCGCTTTGTGGCGCCCATGTGTTTTATGATGACCACTTACCTGTCCGCGTCCTCCTCCTCCGACCACCTGTTGGGTTCCACGAGCGACTGATGCTGGCGGGCAAATGAGTAGCGCGCATGCGCATTCAATATAGAGCACAGCGAATCAATACGTGGGAGTTAAAGAGTTGTTAGTGTGTCAAGATGTGTCAAAAAAAAAAATTATCGGTTTGTTAGTTTTTTTTTTTTTTTTTTTTTTTTTTTGTTTTTTTTTTTTATTTTAATTATAATTTTTTAATGTCTGTGTCGTTTTGTTTGTGGTGGGGCTGCTCGAACTTGTCGCTGATGTTTTTTTGGATCCGGTTTCTTGCTCTGTAAGTAGAAATAATAGAGAAATGAATGTAATTTGTGGGTTTCAATAACTAGGATAGCGCCCTCTCTGATGGGAATGGAGTATTAAGATTGTTACACCCATATGTGTGTTACATTATGTGATATAAATATTTTAAATGATTTCAGTCTCTCGAGAACTGTTGTTTGTTCTAAGTAATAATTAAGTAGACGATTAGAGGATTAGTGAGAGGACTAGAGTCTTATGAAGTTGCTTTTACAAAGTAGGAGTTAAGGTAGTGGGTGAGGTTAAATGTAGGAGGAAGGAAAAAGTTGTAACAGTAATAATTAAGTTATAAATTCGTTAAGTAGTGAAAACTTTGAGTGTTTACATTCCAACCAAGTAATAACCTGTGTAATGCTAAAGATTCATAGTTATGTTCACATTAGAAGTACATAAATGAAGTAGAGCAATACTTTCTAATTACACAACTTGCGTCACCCAGGCCTACTTTTGTTCCCATAGTGCAATGTATTCTTGTGTCTGTTTTGCGTTACTTCAATGTGAATTATGTTCACATTAGAAGTACGTAAATGACGTTCGAGCAATAGTTTCTAATTAGCAACTTGCGTCACCGATGATTCCTTTTGTTCCCATAATGCAACGCATTCTTGCAATGCGTCTGCTCTGCGTTGCTTCAATGTGAATGGATGTGTGAACTTTGCTGAAAGTGCGATGTACTACGCACTTCAGTCTAAAGATGAGATGTTCACATTATGCAGAAAGAACAGAGAATTTTGGGAAGGAATCTATTGGTGGAGTTTTAGTAAGTAAACGGGTAAACATAACAACAAAATAACTGAATAGCCAATCAGAAAATAATGCTCACATCATTTTTCCAGTGGTGGATTTACCTATTCTCGCACTTATCGCGCGAGTAGGGCTCCCTGCCTATCAGGGGCGCCGGAAGTAGGCTGGGAGCGGGTGGAAGGAGTTGCCCTTCCATCCTCTTCCAAAAATAATATGGTGGGGCCGCAAATTTGGATTGCGAGAAGGGCCCCAACTAAATGCGCCACACATATTCTAATGTGAACACAAATGTGAACCTAGTATTGCAGTTAACACAACTTAAAACTTATTTACACTCCTTTTTTACGTGTAATTTGAAGTCACTTACACTTTACTATGTAACACAATAGTGTGCAGCAATAGTTGTTGTTAAGTACATTTCAAATCTTACTTCTAGATTTTCTATTTTAACATTATTTTAAACTTGAATTTTGGATTGCACACAGCGAAGACAATCATTAAATTAGGTTTAACAGATTAATTATTATCCATCTAATTAAACAAAATGTTACAAAGATTAAAATTAACAAGTGGTTTCCTCGGCCCCCTGCTGGCATATAATGATAACTTAAAGACACAACCCCTGTTGTGTTTACTTTCAAGCGTTCCCACTGAGTAAGATGAAAATTATCTGACGGGTCAATATTCACGGGGGATTGCTTCGCTTCGAATAGCATGACGTCATAGCTTTGTGTTTACGTTTAATTTCTATTCATTTTTAATCTGTTTTTAATTAGTCTGTAAGTAGCGTTTAAAGTTGAATGACCAATTTTAGAACTCACTCAAATCAAATCCCGCTTTTTTTGGTTGTGATTAAGTAAACTACAGGTTTGAAACGGATGTTTTCAATTGGGATTGGATCATGAGGGATACAGATCAATAAATCGTGACGTCATTTCTCTTTACGTTACCTGTGAGATTTTAAATGTCAGTTCTCGATGACAGAGGGCGGTATGTCCTTTTCTCGTACTTGAAGCGGCAGTTTCTTGTAGTCGCTCACCTAAACTTTGTCTGCAAAAATTAAAAATGAACTTAATCAGATTTCTTTTCTTTAGAACATTCTAAAAATAAAATTTTCTAACTTGACAACATTTTCCTTTTCTTTCCTAGGCCCCACTTTGTATTCTTCCCCTGGTCTTAAACTATAAAAACTCGGCTCTAATCTCGCTTTCTCGTCTTCTTCACGGCGACGCTCTCTCTCGGCATATTTCAACAACTTGTGTTGCTTTTTCACTTCCAGAGTCCATCCCCTATCGTCATCCGAGCTGGATTCATCCTCCGAACTCGCTTTTCCTTCAACTTCATCGTCGCCTTCTTCAAACTCGGGAGGTAATTTGATATTTTTCTTCGCCTGTCGCCTCTCCATGCCTTTAACTACAGGATTGATTAACTTAAACTGTTCCGATTCTTCGTCGATTTGGAAATCAGGGTCAGTCCACATCTCTCCGAACCGTTCGTCATTCATAAGAGTTGATCCTGTTGTTGATTCTGTTAATTTCTCCGCTAGGTTTCGGTTCACCTGCGGAAGTTTGTTGACTTTGACTCGGTTTGGTCGTTCTTCTTCTATTTTTTCGTTTATTCGCTTCTTGCGGTATTGGGCGTAGTTAAATGGTTCGAATGCAGATTTCGCCTTAAAAACAAAAAAAAATTTTAGACCAAAATGGTTATACTTGATATAAATTTTTTCGCACTTTTCTGTAAAGTCGGACATCGATAAAATAACCGTGCATGTACGCTCGTAGAAAATGTGATCCTATTAATTCACTAAGTCCTAATTGATCTAACTCTTCACGCGTAATGTATTTATAATCATCATAAACAATTTCTGCTGCCTCTTCTTCTAACTCTTCTGTTAAATTATCAAGGAAGGAACACCAAGACGGCGCTGGTCCTAATGTCTAAAAAGAAAAAAAATTTTTTTATTATTTTAATTTAATAAAATTAAAATTAACACAAATAAAACTGAAATTATAACTTACAGGTATATAATAACTTAAAATTTTCTTATTTTCATTCGCTATAAACAACATTCCTGATCTGGGAACTAAACATAAACAATTTAATGGTACGCCAGGTTCTATAGAAGCCAAAGTCTTTCCACTATTTCGTTCCCAGATGCGGACAATTTTCGAGTCCATTGAGGCAACCATATTCGTACCCTGTACGAATCGAAGGGAGTTGACGGGTAAACCGTACAAATGATCTTTAACTAAAAATGGTTTGTTTGAACGAATATCGTAGAGCAAAACTTGTCCTTCCGATGTTCCCACAGCCATCGTTAAACCGTCAGCAAAGGTTAGGGCGGTAATGGCTGCAAGTGATTCCGTGGGGCCACCGTCAGTGGCGCAGTCGAGTGTTGAGACCCGTTTGCTCGATCGTGGATCCCATGCTTCGATTTGACCTTCGATAGACCCGCAGGTAAGAATGTGATGGTCGGGGTTGATGCAACATACATTTAATTCGCTAAAAAAAAGTAAGAAAATCGCAAGGAATTAGTAAAATTATAAAAATGAATTTGTGGAAGAGTAAATTTAATAATTTTTACGTACGACGCATTTGTAACGTAAGGAGCGAGGAAAATTCCTTGTTCTAAATTGAGTCTAAAAATTTCGGAGGTTGCGCCTACGACGAATAAATCGCACGTTGGAAAGTCGTATGACAAATCTCGACCAAATTTGGGGATTCTTGTTCGATAATATTTTCCATACTGGGCGTGAAATTCAATAAACCGGTCGCATTGTAGAAATACAATCTAAATTATACAAAATAACGGCTTACAATTTATTACAACAACTTAAAATTGAGTTTTACCTTGGAATAATCATCGGATATAATTTCAAAGTTGACAACTTCTGAATCGAAGCAGCGCTCAAATTTCATCGACAGTTGTTTCACATCGTAACATTTTACCCGCGGTTTGTAGCTCCCTGTAAATTAACTCTTATGTAATAACGTTTTCATCTAAATTTTATCCATTTAATACCGGTGGCTAAAATATATTGTCCATCTTTGGACATTTTAACTACGTCGCTAACTCCTGGCATGTCAAAATCTTGGATAAGTTCAATTCTACGACGGACATCTACCATATAAATAAATAAATATAGTTACTACACATGATCATTACTGCAAACGAAATTTCATGTCTTACCGAGATCATTTTGCTGCAATTTCCGACGTCTACGCTCCGAAATCCACTAAAAATAAATCATATAACGTTAAATTAGACATGAACGCTTTTCCTTTACTTTGACAAACCTCAGGTAAAGTTTTCCCAGCACTTAAATTATAAATTTTCACGTTATTTGCGTTTGAAACTTGCATATTTTAATTTTTTATAAACCGCGTGTGACCGTGTATTTGCTTCCACTCAAAACGGAAGTCACACATTTACCCTAACATCCGGGCGTTTGCCTGACGTCACTAACAATCCTTTTTTTATTTCACAAATCTTGGTTATTACGTCATTCGTAACTACCCCGCTAAATAATCGCCTGAACAACGCGAATGGTGGCGCATGCTGACAACGGGAACATAAACCAACAGTAAACATGAGTTTTTTCGGCAATAACCAGCCCACAGTTTTCGGTGGAAACACCGGGTTTGGCACAACAACTACGGCTACTCACAACCCAATGAAAGATCTAGAAGTTAGTTCTCCACCTGAAGATTCAGTCAGTTGTTTATCATTTAGCCCAAATGTTCTTCCCCAAAATTTCCTAATTGCCGGTAGTTGGGATAACAACGTAAGTAATATTTGACACAAGTAAGACAATTTCCTAAAACACTTATATTTTTTTACACAGCTTCGATGCTGGGAAGTTCAATCCAACGGACAAACTGTACCAAAAGCTCAACAAAGTCATCAAGGACCTGTTTTGGATGTTGCATGGAGTGATGTATAATTTGAGCACGTAGTTTATTAATGACGTCCAAAGTTATCGATTATTTTGTATTTTATAGGATGGAACCAAAGTGTTCTCAGCAAGTTGTGATAAAACAGTTAAAATGTGGGATCTAGGGAGTAATCAAGCAATTCCTGTGGCTCAGCATGATGCTCCGGTTAAAACTGTTCATTGGGTTAAAGGATCAAACTATTCCTGCGTAATGAGTAGCAGTTGGGACAAAACAATTAAAGTACGAATACAAGAATTTTTTTAAAGAATTTCGTCGCATTAAATACCTTTTCATTAGTTTTGGGATACTCGGTCCAGTACTCCAATGCTTTCTCTTCAATTACCGGAACGTTGTTACTGCGTTGATGTGGTACTGTTCTAACAAAAAAAAGGTTAGGAATACTATAAAAAATAATTTGAAATACATTTTTTAGTGTTATCCAATGGCGATAGCTGGCACTGCAGGTCGCGGGCTTATAGTGTACCAATTGGAAGGCACACCGCAAGAGTATAAACGAATTGAGTCACCATTAAAGTACCAAGTAAATAAATAAAGAGCTTATGACTCTATACTGAATGCGCAGAAAAATTGAAAGTTTTTTATTTCTGCGCATCTCGTAAGTCAATTATTTAATTAATGATTTTTTTTTTTCAGCACCGATGTGTATCCATTTTCGCTGACAAGAAAAAACAACCGACAGGGTTTGCTCTTGGAAGTGTCGAAGGCCGAGTTGCTATTCATTACGTGAACCCTCAAAATCCCAAAGATAATTTCACATTCAAATGTCATCGGTCCAATGGTACTAGCAATGGCTATCAAGATATTTATGCTGTAAGAAGAAACAATGCGCTATCTATTATCACTTTACCTAATTACAAATTTTTTCGTAGGTGAATGACATAAGTTTTCACCCTGAACACGGCACTTTGGCGACCGTTGGTTCCGATGGTCGATACAGTTTCTGGGATAAAGATGCTCGAACCAAATTGAAGACGTCGGAACAAATGGAGCAATCAATTACCTGCTGTTGTTTCAATGCCAGAGGAGATATTTTTGCTTATGCCGTTAGCTACGATTGGTCCAAGGGTCACGAGTTTTACAACTCTCAGAAAAAAAATTCTATTTTCTTACATGCTTGTTATGAAGATTTAAAACCGCGAACCAAGTCTTAAATCGACACAAATAGTTGTAAACTTTATTGTTATTATCATTGGACATTTCTTTTTTCAATAAAAAAATTCTACATAAATATTACACCTTGATAGAGATGGGGCATTTCATTTGGGGTAAAGGGTGTCGAATGAATTCTCACATTAAGCAAAAATAATGACTGAAAAATGGTTGCAACTGTACAAATATCTACATTTTCCCCCCCTTTTTAATCTTTTGTCCCTACAATTTATGGGTGCGAATGATGAAAACGTGCAACCGGTTAAAATATTTGGTAAGTTTTTTTTTCTTTCTTAGGGACACATTTCCATATATCATATATATATATAAAAAAAAATTCACAACTAACTTTTTTCGTTCTTCAAAATAAATAAAAAAGAGAATATTTCAAAAAAAAAAAATATTAAAAAATTCAAATATGGAGTTGTATAGAGGAAGCAGCAAAAGTGTTATGGCAGTTGCAAGAGTTTGCCTACACAAATCAAAGGGTTGTTTAAAGTTGTCGAAATGTGTAGCTAAATTTATATGACAGTGGGAAATCCTTGACATTAACTTACAACATAATGGTGTGAAGAGCAATACGACAGCATTAGAGAGCCATCTGTTATCAATTACGAGCAAATTTCAAATCAGTTTTCACTTGCTACTTCTTCTCTACGACTCCACATTCTAAATGAGCACAACCGATTAAAATCAAAGTTTTTTCATGAATCGCCTTCCTTAAATAATAAAAAAACTATTTAAAAAAAAATCTATCTAAAATCTGGAATGATTAAATTAAATATCTAAACAAAACAAAAAAAAATTCTATTTATCATTTTAAATCCACAACCACTACAATTAACGACTTTAAAGCTGACTAGTGGATTCCTCACTGGGAGACGACGTCGTTGGGGTCTGAGGGGGCAGTGGCGGTGGCGGAAGAAGATTTTCTTTAATGACAGCCATTCTCACAGTATCCACTGCATCTAATAAACTTTTAGCGTCCATAGCTAAAATGTGGGCTGCAGATAGCATGCCTTTACGATATTCTGAGTCGAGGGTTGTGGTACTATATTTTTGCGCTAATTTCATTGCATTGACTAATTCGGCCATGTCTTTACTGAGAACTTTGTGCGCCATCTCGATCTAAAATTTAAAAAAAAAATTTTTGAGGGACAAATTTAACTTTGTTCAGCAAAAATTTTTTTAAAAATTTCTTACCTCTCGATGCATTGATGGGGGAAAGTCAGTTATTACAGTATCGACGCTGCCTAGAAGTGTCCTAAGTGCTAATCCGACTTTCTATAATGTAAAATATTTTATTTTACACATTTCAACTTTTTATTATTATTATTGAATTTAAATTACTTTGACAAGTTCAAGATATTCTGGTGGTTTGGCTGTTTGCACTCCCTGGGACAGCTGCATCACAGCTTTGACAACAACAGTTGTACTTTCATAAACGACGTCACTTGTACGGTCTAAATCGGCCGTTGGCGTTGGTTCTACTTTTTTACCTGTTAAGACAGGTTTGCTATACACAGCGCCATTCGTCATGTAACTTTCGGTTGCAACACCGGCACATTGCACAGTTTCAGGAACTGTTTCGACTGACACGGGAGAGCCACCGTTTTCGGAAAAACCATCGACGCTATCTGTGTCCGAGCGGTCACTCACCGACATTCGTTTTTTCTACAATATTAAAATAGAATTTCTGTAAGTTTATTGTAAAAAGTGCACTTGGCCAGCAGTCACGTGATATGGTGACGACACATATTTAGAAAGGCGGTCATTTAAAAATGAAAAATTTTCTCTCAAAATGAACACCAATTCTAGATTATGTCGTCACACAGTATTTTACAAAGCAAATTTTGTTGTTAATGCTGACCCAGTACACAATTTGATTTTTTTTTTTTAAATCAATTACAAAATTTCCTTCTTCTGTCATAAGCCAATGCGAATCAGCTTCAATTTCTTGCCGCTGTCTACGGAGTCGTTGTTCAATCGCAGCCTGTTCTAATTCTTGAAGATTCTGATGAATGTCGATATCGTCGTGAAATTTTTTCCGTTCCTTCTAAAATAATCAAACCGTTAGAAATAATAAAGACATTTCCATTCAAAGCACTTAAAAAATTATTTTGCATAAAACAAAAATAATTTCATGCAAAACACCAAAAATTAAATGTAAAAATTATTATAAAAAAAAAAATCAAAATAATCAGGTTAGGATTTAAAAAACGCAATGGGTTAATGCAAAAATTTTATGTCATTAAAGTTAAATGAATATAAATCAAATAATAAAAAAAAAAATGCAATTCATGCGTTTTGTGTAACATCTCATGCATCAAACCACACAGACGTCATCAAATCCTCAACCTGGTCATCGCGTCGATTCGGAGAACTTGAAACTGCGTGTACCGTGACTGTATTAAAGTTAGACGCCGGTGTGCAATAAGATGCTGGAGACGAAGATGCTTCATTTTCTTTCATTAATTGTGCTAACACTTCAGGATTTTGTGCAACAATGTATGTGCTAGGGGCCTGAGCATGACTTGGACTCGATTCCATAGGAAAACGAGCTGGCTAAAATTAAAAATAAAAAATTTTAAAATTTCATTTATAAATGATATTATTAATAAAATACTTTTGGTGGAGGTTCATCTGACCCAGAAGAACCCCAAGACATAGCTTGAACACGTCGGTTTTCACGACGCATTGATTCCTCTTGTTGGTGCCGTTCTTCCATGAGTATTTCGCTGAAATTAAAAATTAATTAGAAAATAAAATGTAAAACACACATTTCCTGTTTCTTAAATTTCAGTTGAAAGCAGGAAATGTATTTTTATCAATAAAGAAGGAAATTTACTGTAAAACAGTTTTCACTTCCTGAAAACTTGGCCTTTTGGACGGTTCATAACTCCAGCATTGAGACATAAGACTGTACAGGCGTGGCGGACAATTGCTAGGAAGTTGAAGTCGTTCACCGTTCTCTATTCGCCCAATTACATCATTATTTTTAACTCCTTGAAATGGTTTCACACCCAACATGAGTATCTCCCATATACAAACACCTAAAAAATAGAAATAAAAATTATTATGGTAAATAAAATTAAATTTCTTAACTCTAACCAAACATCCAGACGTCACTATTAGTCGTGAACCGTCTGAAATTAATGGATTCAGGTGCCATCCATTTAATGGGCAATTTGCCTTTCGATGCTTTGTAATAACTCTGTTCTTCGACCCAACGGGAGAGGCCAAAATCGGCTAACTTGACACAATCATGACTCGATACTAAGACGTTACGAGCTGCTATATCGCGGTGTACAAATTTTTTACTCTCGAGATAGGAAAGCGCGGTGCCAAGTTGATAAGCAAAAAGAATGAGCGTCGCTAAATCCAATCGATGCTTATTGTTTTGTAAATAAGCGCGCATTTCTCCGTGTTTAGCCAGTTCCATTACAATCCAAATTGGACTATCGGAACAAATTCCGATTAATTTGATGATATGCGGGTGATCGAACTGTTGCATTATATCTGTAAAGAGAGAAACATTCTAGTCAAATAGTTTTGCATGTAATTTCTTGTTATTACAAGCTTCTTCAAGGAACTTTTCGCCCATTGATTGTTCACTCTCGATTTTACAAGTTTTCACAGCGACGGCTATTACTTGATTATCCTGTTAAAGAGAAAATACATTTTTAATAACCAAAATAATTTTCTTTTAAAATGTCAATTGTACTTTGCATCGATATTTTCCTTTGTGCACGTCACCGAATTGGCCTTCTCCGATTATTTCTCCTAGTTCCAGCCGACTACGAACTAACTCGTAATCTTTAGCTGATTTTTTTTTACAAATAAATTAGTTACATATTTAATTTTATATTTAAAGTGTAAATTACTAGCAGGAGTTGAGTAATCTCCTTCATCGTCCACTATTTCTGCATAGTCTTCCGTGGTTTTACTTCCATTAGGACTACTTGAACCACTTTTACTCCGGTGTGAATTTCTTCTAAATATATTCAATACAAAAGTTATAGTTTCGTTTGATAACATTTTTTTTTCTTCAAAACTGTACCTGTATTTTGGTGGATGTGCATCTATAAATATTACAAAGAGAAAAATATTAGTGAATTAAACTTTTACGAGCAACAGTCAAAGGTTAAAGCGAACAAAAATAGCATTGCACAAACCTTCAGTAGAACATTGACAGGTCTGCTGTTTCCAAACGCAAGCTCACAAAGCAAAAACAAACAAATGTTAATACGGTTACAAAGCAGATTTTTTTTTTTTAAAGTTAGTTTTAATATTAAAACTGAGCAATATGGATTAAAAACCTTTTTTACTCCAAAATGATGTTTCTGTATCGTTTGCAATTCGGCAATATCCGTCGATTAAGTCAGCCATGCTTTCCGCTACAGTCAAATTGGGACAAGTGATTGTCAAAACCTTTAAAAATAATATTTCGTTTATTGTTTTAAGTCATTAGATAAATCATGGATGAGTAATACTTCAGAAGCGCCTGCTATTTTCATTTGTAAAACGGCTTTACTAGGGTCGGATTCGCTTACTAGGGTTTGAATGCTTTGAACTTGGCGAAAATTTGCTAAAATTGTTGGTTGCTAGAATTTTATAAAAGGAAATATTTAAATATTTTAAACTTGTTGAGAAAATTTTGTTCTTACTGTGGAAGATTTGTCAGTTAAGTAGCTGATTCCTGTTTCAGGGCCGACCACCAGTTCGACAGGAATTGTCCAACCAGACTAAAAAAAAAAATTAAATTAATAATACGAAATTAGAAAATTTATAAATTCAAATTACTCCAAGTCCACATTTGAAGGTTTCCTGATTGTATTTTTTAACACTATCGAGCAAATCGACAAAAAAAAACATGCACTCCACTTCAGATAAACTGGCAAATTTTTTAAAATGATGTTGAATTGACTTTCGAAGTGTTTTTGGCTTCATGGAAGCGAGTACAGACTGAGGTAAGAATTTGTGAAGACCAATCTCTTTTTCCAGATACTCAAAATTGGATTTCTTATCCAAGGCAATTTGTGGCATATCTTTAAAAAACCTCCTGAAAAAACAATCATTAAAAAGTGTCATAATTTAATAAAAGTATTAAATATTACCTAATTTCGATACAACACAATTGAACTGCAATTTCTGGATCCACGTTATTGACATCGGTTTTCAAATAATCACATTTAATCTGAAATAAAATTTTATTTTTTACTGAAGACATTTCGTTTACAAGCGTTTATATTACCTGGTCATATAAGTAATAAAAGGTAAATTTATCTTTTTCATATAATTTATGCAAATTTTGGGGAAAATATCGGATCCGAAGTTCATACCTAAAAATAAGTAATAAGCATTAGCACAAGGAATCGCTAAGAATTTAAACTTTAAAAAAATAAAAGCTAATTTCGTATAAAATTTAGTTATTTTACAATTTTAAGAGGCCATGTTAAATCAGCTAAATAACTACGGAAGCTTAGATTATTGCGTTTAATCTGAACTCAGGTTTAGTTCTCAATCAAACATGGCATCCTCAAAAAACTTTATTTTGAGTAGTTTTTAAATTAAAACCAAATTATAGCTCCACCTCCATTCATCATGTGGATGCCGCGACTCGTATTTTTCATGCACTTGAAACATAGTTGTATCGATATGCAGCCAATGTTCTTCGTGAAAATTTTTATGGCACAAACGCATTGCGTAAAGAGTTTCAAAAGCTCTAGGCCCCACAGGCGGTCGACTTGTTATTAGATGAATAATTCCCTATGAAAAAAAATGTAAGAAAAAAATGAATAAAAACAATTACAGAACGTATAAATCTGCGTTCACACATATGTTCACATTGGTGTATCGCAGAAGTGACAGAAAAAAATTTTAAACGTAAACTCAAACAGAGAATACTTTACATCATTCTTGATATACGTGTAATGTGAACAGATGTGGACTTATAGCTTTTAAAAGGAAAAGTTATTTTATACCCTGACATCAGTTGCATCCCCGAATTTCACAATGTTAAATCCACCATTGGGCAAATGAACCTTTAAAGTCGATTTTTCAACCTTTTCCATATCCTGATCGCTCAATGTAAGAGATGGCGATTTATTTCCTTCGCTTCTAGTTTCCTCCATTTTTAACGTTCCTGTTAAATTAAAAGATAATCAATATTTAATAAATTAATGAAAAAAATTCGTGAACTCTTAACCAGTTTTCAAGGTCTTAGTCATTTATTCAAATGAATTTTATTTCCCCTTTCGCGCACTATCAAACACGATCAGACTGAGGTCATTAACCGCTTGAATTACGTTGAAAGAAACCGAAATAAAGCTGCGGTTGTGTTAAGTGGTTATTTTATCTCAAAATTATGCAATTTATGAAATATGATATTGCAGATTAATCCAATTTGAATTTTTTTTTAAAATTATGATTTCTTTTTCTCACTTTTTGTCTGGCGTCGTTGGTGCGTGGAAAGTAGTTGCGTTACATGTTTTTATATTGTTGTGTGCTATGTCCTTTTTTATCGTTGTTTTCACGGGGTTTGAAGCCGTTTAGTGGAAATAGATTGTTTTGGTGTAGCATTTCGAGAGAAAAGATGGCTGATGATCCATAATGCTTTGCGAAATTATACCAGGGCCATCTAGATTAGTTACTGATGTTGAATTTGTTGCTAGATGGCAGCACATTGCAATCGCCTGTGCTGTAACAGCATATTAAAGTATTTTCATTTTTGATTTTTTGTCTCCCATTCTTTTAGGTTTTACGATATGATGTTTTAAAGTTTTAAAGTTTTGTAAATGCTACGCATAAAGTTTGACTGTCTGGCGCCAGAGGGCAGCACGCCATGGTGTAGGTAGCTCAACATAAATGCCGAAAAAAAACGTATTGGAAACGCACATAGAGGGTTGAAACTTATTTTAAAAGAAAGAAGGAGTTCTAATCTATATTATCTTAAAGTTTTATGACTCCCCTTATTATAGATTACAAGATATTAATTTTCTTCAATTTAAATCGGAAAATTTAAATATTAAAATCTCACTTACATAGCTGTAACTTTTTTCTAAGATAGAGGGCATATTAAAGTATATTCCCTTAAGATTTTATGAGTCCCCTTGTTTTAGTTTACAGGATCTGAAGTTTTGAAGGTTTATAAATGCTACACTTAAAGTTCGACTGCTTGGCGCCAGGTGGCAGCACGCCACAGATATAGCATATTTTATATCATATTTTATAGCATATCTTATAAACTAAAACAAGGGGAGGCATAAACTCTTGAGAAAATGTACTTTTATACGCCGTCTATCTTAGAAAAAAAGTTACAGCTATGTAAGTGAGATCTTAATATTTAATTTTTCCGATTTAAATTGAAGAAAATTCATATCTTGTAACCTATAATGAGGAGAGTCGCAAAAATTTAAGATAATATAGTTTAGTACTCCCTCTTTCTGATAAAAAAGTTACAGCTCTCTACGTGCGTTCCCAATACGTATTTTTTGGCATTTACGTAGAACTAAGTACATCCATGGAGTGCTGCCACCTGGCGCCAAACAGTCTAACTTTATGCGTTGCATGTACCAAAGCTTCAAAAATTCATATCTTATAAACTAGTATAAACTTGTAAAACAAGGAGAGGCATATAACTCTTGAGAAAACATAGTTTTTGTTGGAATAAAAATAATTAATTCATTAACAAAACTCAAAATTTATATTTAAATGTATAAAACTTGCATTTATTGCTTCACAAGTACAGAAAATAACATAAGGCACTATCTTGAAACAACCCAACATTCTTCCTCTGTGTGGGTCAGTACATGTAATTTCAACTGCTCACTCTTAAAACACTCAAATTCACATAAACTGCATTTGAAATTCAAACTTTCCCCCAACTCACACAAAACGCATTTATAATTATTCTCCCCTACAAAACACATTTCACGTCTACCAATAGACCCTTTATGTTTACACTTGTATTGATATAAACAACTTTTATAAGGTTCTTGTTCAGCGTGCGTCAATACATGTTTCTTCAATTCTTCACATCCAGAACTTAGAAAACTGCAGAGAAAACATTTATTAGTTGTGTCTCCATGACCTTCCATGTGCCTTTCAAACGTCTCAGAGTTCAAACTTAGACATTTACAAAATTGGCATTCATATTTCTGCATCTCCTGGTGGCATCTTCTGACATGGGCCATCAATGCTTTATTGGTCCTAAACCTTTTTGAGCAGACACCACAAGTGGAAGGTAACTCGCCTGTATGGATTCTCATATGAACTTTGAGTGTTGAACTGCTTTTTGTTAGGTAAGAACATTCTTCACACTTGAAAACCTTTTCTTTGACAAGTGATGGTTCACTGCTTTGGATTTGTTCTTCATTTAAAGTTGTACTACTTTGTTTGCTCTTCAATCTTTTTGCGGTTTCAGTACTTTGGATTTGCCCTTTATTTAAAGTTGTTTCACTGCTTTGGATTTGTTCTTCATTTAAAGTTGTACCACTTGGTTTGCTATTCAATCTTTTTACAGTTTTAGTACTTTGGGTTTGTCCTTTATTTAAAGTTGTATCACTCTGGATTTGTTCTTCATTTAAAGGCATATCACTATGGATTTGTTCTCCACTAAAATTTCTTTTTCTTGAGACTTGTTTTCGATTCAAGGTTGTCAATGATTTGACACTTTGGATTTGTTCTTCATTTAAAGTTGAACCATTCTGGATTTGTTTTTCTTTAAAAGTTGAACCATTCTGGATTTGTTCTTCAATTAAGTTTGTACTACTTTCCACTTCTTCACCACCATCACTAAATATTGGTTCTGTATCAGACCCAGAATTTCCTGATGGTTCAATAGCAAATGCTTCTTCATGTCCTATCACGTGCCCCGTAATAACTTCCTTATCTCTACATTGAAAATCACAAACCCTACACTTGAACCATTTGACTGCATGTAACTGTGAGTGAAGGGTCAATGCATCCAGGTTAGCGATTTCTTGCGGACAGAAACGACATTTAAAAAGTTCGTGCTGAAACCAACTCTCTCCTTTATGTGATTTCATATGATTCTTGAATGTTGTGAGTTTAATAACCTCCTTCATACATAACTGACATTTAAAAGTTTTCCTATGATAAAACTTTTTTTCTTGACTTTCTCTTTTATGGCTTGCCAAATGTCTTTTCATATTAGCCAAATTATTGATCTCTTTTGAACACAACCGACATTTATACGTGTTCTCAGACTCGAACCATCCTTCAACGTCGCTTGTCTTGAAATCACTTTTCGGTTTAGACAGATTATAAACGTCCTTTACAATCATCTTACCCTTACGAACTTCAACAACTTTATGAGATTTTTTTTTACCATCATGCACTCTCATTCGCCATTTTTCTTGCTGATTTTGGATTTGTTCATTATTTAGAATCACAAATTGAACTTGTCCTTGGTTAGATTCTTTATTTTGGATTTGTTCGTTGTTTAAAATCATAATTTGAACTTGTCCTGAATCTACGGTTGTTTCAATGAGGATTGGTTCTTCATTCAAAGTTGCCTTACTCTGTTCTGTATTTAAAGTTTCCACCTCATGGATTTGTTCTCCATTTAAAATCGCGTGACTTGACTCATTATTTTGGATCTGTTCATCATCTACCCTCCTTAAATCTTGCTCGTCAATCACCAAACCTGCAGTATTACTCCCACCACAACTCTCTGCAGGGCCATGTTCCTTAACCTCATGTTCTTCACACGCACTTTTTTCCATAGACACAAAATAGCATAACCCACACTTAAACCACTTTTCCCCATCGTGTGTCCTCATATGGGAGTTCAATTGACTAGTACCAGCACACTCCTTTAAACAGAGTTTACATTTTTGCTTCTTTTCTTTATGCACCGCCTTCATATGAAGCTTCAAACCGAACTCAGTCAACCCGTGATAGGAACAGAATTTACATTTTAAATCTTCTTCTCTAAGCTGGTCTTGAACATGCTCCTTATGATTCAAATCCATGTGTGTCAGGGACCTTATCAAACTCTTATTCTGAAATGCGCAGAATTTACACTTGAATACTTTATTTTCTCTTGAATGTTCACTGTCTTTACGAATTACAAACAGTCGATGTTCTTTGTATTTATGAAGAACGTACAAGTCTTCGGTGTCCGCTTCAAAAGGACAAAAGCTGCACTTGAATGTTACAAGTTTTTCGTTATGATTGGATTCTTTATGAGTGATTAACATTTCACGAGAGTCCGCTTGGTACGAACATAATTTACATTTCAATTCTTCATCTTGTCCAAGTTGGTCTTTAGCATGTTCCTTTTGATGCAAGCGCATGTGTGTCTGATACATGAACAAACTCGTGTTCTCATATCCGCAGAATTTACACTTGAATGTTTTCTTTTCTCCTGAATGTTCATTGTCTTTATGAAGTAAATTCAATTCATTAGGATCCGAATTACACTTTTCTGGATGTTCCTTGTTTTTAGGAAGAATATACAAGTTATGTTCCTTGTTTTTAGGAAGAATATACAAGTTATGTTCCTTGTATTTATGAAGAACACACAAGTCTTCGGTGTCCGCTTCATAAGGACATAAGCCGCACTTGAATGTTCTACGTTTTTCACTATGAATGGCTTCTTTATGAGTGAGCAACAACTCGCGAGAGTCCGTTTGGTGCGAGCATAAATTACAGGTGAATTTTGGTTTCGGTAGTTCGAGACGTTTCTTGTAATGAGACTGCACGTGCGCCTCGTACATTGTGTAACTGGCATTCTCAAAGGCACAGAATTTACACTTGAACATGTATTGTTTTTCAGGATGTTCAGCAGCCGTATGAAGTGCATACAAATGATGAGATTCATTTTCATAAGGACATAAGCCGCACTTGTATATTAGACGTTTGTCAGCGTGATTAACTTCAAAATGAATTAAAAGCAATTCATGGGAGTTCTCTTGGTACGGACATAAATTGCAACGAAATATTTCTTGCTGTGGAAGATTTAGTGGAGGATGTTGACTCGCTTTATGTTGCAAATACAATTCTTTGGACTCTGCTTTGTAACCACAAATATCGCAGCTAATTTCTCTCAAATGTGTAACAAGATGACAAGTTAATCCTTCTACATTACTGCACGTGAAATTACAAAAATCGCACTTCAATTCTGAATGTTCGTGTTCCATGTGAAGTAAATACAATTTTTGAGAATCTTCGAATGGACAAAGTTTACACTTGACTTTTGAATGTTCAATTTTCTTATGAATTACAAACAGTTGATGGGATCCCACTTGATAAGGACAGAAATCACATAGGAAAATTTCTGTTCGTTCCGGATGGTGAATCGTTTTGTGTTCTCTATACAATTCTCGCGATTCCGCTTGGTACCCGCAAAACTCGCAATGATTATCTTTCAAGTGTACAACCAAATGATTAGTTAATTCAGATTTTTGAGAACCTTCGAATGGACAAAGTTTACACTTGACTTTTGAATGTTCAATTTTCTTATGAATTACAAACAGTTGATGGGATCCC